>SJJU01016880.1:0-12017 GCA_012932125.1 Conopomorpha cramerella
TTTTGATGTCAGTTTTACCACAATCATGATTGTGATTGACGGATTTCCTATCGTCTAATATAGTGAATGATGTCTGAATTAGTATTAGTAGTTATTCCATAAATCATGACTGATGGAACTGAATGACGCTTGCATGAGCGTCTAATGTCTGCCTTAGAGCTAAAAATGTTCTTGATCCCTAGACACTTTTGATGTGTGTATGACCCGGATTTATTGCTCACGGTTGTAAATACGTGTTTCGTTATAGGGTTGTTGTAGGGCATTTCACATTACTATACGCCTTCAACCTATCATTGTATCTCTCTCTTAACTATGTAGAATGATAAAGAAAGACGAATCAAACTTACTTTTACTCAGTACTTAGGCCTATATTTTGAAACGTGACACAATTGGATCGTTATAGGGTTGTTGTAGGGCATTTCACATTACTATACGCCTTCAACGTATCATTGTATCTCTCTCTTAACTATGTAGAATGATAAAGAATGACGAATCAAACTTACTATCAGTACTTTTTTTTTTATCACTAAGAACAAGCGTTTGACCACCACCCTGCCTGATTTTAAGCAGCGATGTGGTCTACGATGGAGCACACTTGTTAATTAGGTACCTTTACACCCCAGTGACTTGAAAACCTTCAGACTGTACTGCGCAGGAGACACAGACTCCGGCAAGCTTAGGCCTATATTTTGAAACGTGACACAATTTGAACGTGACCTAGTCAGGTAAGTTTCATGCTTTGTCTCACTCTAATGGCAAGTGTCAAAAAGAGACAAATGGGCTCAGATCAAACACAACTGGACTTGCAATCGGAAACTGACGTTTAGAATAAAACGAGAGAACAATATGGAAAAAAACATGCACGAGTGAAAGAGTAAGAGACAATATTTTCTGTCCCTTACTACGTAGCAGGGAAAAGTTGGATCCGAAGTGACAGTTTGGTAGAAAAAAGTACCTACATATTTTTTTATATATTTTGATGGAATAGACACAGTTTGAAAGCGCCACAAAGACAACGATTTTTTTTTGTTTGTTAAAGTGATTCTTTCCAAACATAGGAAAAAATAGTAGATTAAAAAGAACTATTCAAATCAGACCTACCACATCTTTTAAATCACAGGAATTCCTAGTTCAGAATGAAAACCAAACTTTTTATTTCATATCAACCAAATTAATGTATTATTTAACACATTCTTCCAATGGTTCGCAACTCCTGCCCCAAGTAATTGTTGGTTTAAAATGTTGCTGATCTAATTGGTCGCAAATGGTTGGTGACATCTGACACTGGCATGACTTGGCTGGCGGTATGTGATTCAATGACCCTATAGGAAAATCCCAAGAAGGCTTGGTTTTTTTCATTTGTTTCATTCATTTTATTAGCTTTAAGAATATCAATATATATCTATGTATATATATATATAAGAAAGTTGTGTCAGTTACACCACTTTTAACTTAAGAACGGCTGGACCGATTTGGCTGAAAATTGGTGGGGAGTTAGCTTAGAACCAGGAGACGGACATAGGGTACTTTTTACCCCGATCCTGTGGGACGCGTCGATATATAGAGGGTGTTATAGTTTGTATGAAATACTGAAAAAACGCGAATGAAATCGCGGGACGTCCATTAGTATATGTATAAAAATCAATGCCACTATTCGTTGTAATGTTATAACTCAACAATGCCTTTACCGATTTGGCTATTATTCGTGGAAGTCCAGAGAATATTTGTACGTACTTAGAGAAGTAAAAAAAAGTGACATCCACAGCTGGACACAGGCCATCCTAGAGTTTATACTTACTTTATAATCATATTAATAGTTAAGACTGAACAACGTCTGTCTGGTCCACGAGTATAAAAACTTGACAGTTTCTAATGGGGAATAATTTGACAACCATCTGACAGCCATCTGACAGCTTAAAATAGTTTATTTTATTGTTGTGAGATGTCGCTAATATCGTGCGAAGGTTGAAGAATGAATCGCTAGATAAACTTCTGTCTTGGTCAGTTTTCATTAAAATACGTTTTTACGTAATAAAGATTTTATTTTGAACTAGCAAACCCGGCGAACTCCGTTTCGCCACCAGATGGGTTTATTTCGTTTACCCGCTTTTCTGTTGAATTTTTTCCTGAATTTTCTTTGCTATAAACCTCACGGAGCCCGAGACCTTTCCAACGAATGCAAAACCGTGGAAATCGGTTCGTGCGTTCTGGAGTTATAGCGTCAGGGAGGAAAACCCGACTTATTTTTATATAGTAGATATATAGTTATATGTAAAATAAATATTATAAGTTCTGCAGCACTTATTATGCGCGGATAACAAAAAGGTTTCATCTTGTCGAAAACTTGAATGATTTGTCTGTTGCTCAGAAAACATTTACGAAGACTATATTGATGGTACCAAAACATTTCTCATAAATTGATTCTAAAATAAATCTAATCGTTCCAATATTGTACAACACTATCAGTCTATGCTACGTATGTCAATCGACCTGTCAGAATTTGCTTCTTAGGTGACGGCGACTATAGTCTTAGCAAGGAGATTGCTACGGGAAGCAATGATGTGCAAATGGCTTCTTTATTTTTAATTTTCAAAATATTTTTTTGTTACAATTATTGTGTTAATGTGGTGGAATTAGTGTAATAATGTGCTGATGATGAAAAATAATGTAGTGAGAGTTAGAAGTAAAGGAGAGGACTCCTATTTGATCAATTTGTTATTCCCGTGTAACGTTCCACGCAGCATTGAAATGTGATGGTCCACCCTCACGTTTTAATGATCTTTTGACACGACTTTGACTATTGACGACTTTATCGATAGACTGTGACAATGACACTAACTTGAACACGAAGACTTAATTATTACTTTGTTTGGGACAGAATTGTCGGCTTTAAAGCTGAACATAAGACCCGAGTATATAAAAAAAGTCTTAGCAAGTGCCTCTGCCTACCTCGCTATGGGATTAAAAGGCGTGAAGTGTATTTATTTATTTGTTTTAACATTATGTATGTCAAGATGAATGGTCAATACAAAAACCTACGTCGTGTAAGCGCTCGATAATTGTTGTCACCCATACAGGCTGTGTCACCGCACAACAAGGTCGACCGGCGACAGTACGGACAGCAAAACAAGTTGCAGTATTTCAGGACGGAATCTATATTAATAACTAGTGGACTCGACAGACGTTGTCCTGTCTTAACTATTAATATGAATATAAAATTAGTATAACCTCAAGGGCGGCATATGCCCAGCAGTGGATGTCACGAAATATAAACTATCCTATCTCTCAAATTGGACGAAAATACATATAAATGCCAACTTTTGTGAATAGCGGTAGCCTTAGTGAATAGTTCATTGGGAACAAACATCATGATACTGGATTTTTATATACTCAATATAATTATTTGCGTTCTACAATGGTTGGTAACAGATAGTATAAATATAAAGCACATGACATTGTAGATCCTGGTGGACACAGAAAAATGGTGTAGAAGAGCGGAAGATACAGTTTTAAACCTATCAGTACTTAAAATTATTTCCTTAACTTATATTAAGTTATAAGTTATATTAATGTCAAGTACTTACTTAGATGTAAGCCTCGACAATTTAAAAAGATGCCAGTTTGATCCCGGTTCTTCTGACCAGTAAACGGAATTAATTAGAAATGGGGACATTTACTTTTGTTTTTCAAATCATACATGACTTTCATCAGAGCTTTGTGAATCTGTATGTAACAGGACTGAAATAAAGTGTTTGATTGAACTAGGCATGTTTATTTATAAACATGTTGCCAAAACTCCTAGAAAGTCACTTAGCCCAAGATACCGAACAACTTTCTCCAAGGAACCCTATGTCTTAAACGAAAATCGTTCATCTTTGGACTCACTCTTTTGTTGTTTATTTTTTTTTAAGTAAACTCCTTGTTTTCTGTAATGGATTTAAAACTTAGTTTCACCAATCAAGATCGATGTATGGGCTTTTCTACACACACACGCGCAGCTATAATTTCTAAAGGTATTTTTTGTGCAAATGCTGTACAAAAAAAAACTCTTTCTCAAATATTTTTTTTACAACTCTTTTTGCCAACGGTACCCGCCATTTCGCCGTTTCCGTTCTGCCCGTGCGTAAGGTCAGCCAACATGTAAGCAGGTATGTATGTAACACCTTATGAATAACATATAAACTTGTGACTAGAATTACAATAACACATACCTACATAATATATAATAATACCCACTAATGATATCTCTGTTAGTAATAGGCGTCCGTTAGTTAATTTACAAACTAATTGACAGTTCGGAGGTGACAAATGCTGTCAACTTAACAGTTTTGACAGTTGAAATGTGTTGATTTTGTCCATTTTTTTTTTACCAACGTAAAACGGTATATTCTCAGTTTGTCACGCCGCCTCTTGTAAGGCAGACATTAGACGCTCATGCAAGCGTCATTCAATTCCATCAGTCATGATTTATGGAATGACTACTAAGACAGACATTAGACGATATGTTTTGATCTCAGTTTTACCACAGTCATGATTGTGATTGACGGATTTCCTATCGTCTAATATAGTGAATTATGCTTGAATTAGTATTAGTAGTCATTCCATAAATCATGACTGATGGAATTGAATGACGCTTGCATGAGCGTCTAATGTCTGCCGAATACTAATTCAAGCATCATTCACTATATTGGACGATAGGAAATCTGTCAATCACAATCATGACTGTGGTAAAACTGAGATCAAAACGTATCGTCTAATGTCTGCCTTACAGTGTTACAATAGAGGGTGCGACATAATGGGAAAAAATATCTAAAGTCCTTCCCAGTTTCACCAGGGTTAACGATCGCAGTGGTGTTGTGGTTTAACTCACAGAGAGCGCTGCTGCCCGTTCTCTGGAGAGCTCCCTCGGTCGCCTCTTACGACCCCCACGACGGGAATTGTTGGACTGGGGTGGTGACACGTGTATTCTATTCGCCGTCACCACAAGGCTAGTCCAAGATTGTAACAGTGTTACAAGAGTTTTATTATTAGGTATATTCATTTTATATTAATACTATTGAATAAATAGCACTTAAATAATGTCAATAATACTAATTTAATCTTTGGTATTATTAATATTTGCAAAGAAAACTAACAATGTTTACATTATTATTATTTGACAGCTTCCGCAAATGTTGTAAACGCTACGCGTCGCCACCGTCGCGCACATATCCAATAGTCGCCTGTTACAACAGGCAGAGGATCCACCGTAGCCCTATTCGTCACCCGGGTCTACAGGGCCGAAGATACTCTTAACCTACAGACTGGGAAGAGAGACAACGCTGTCCAGGAGCCTAACCCCCTTACCAATAAACGCCTTTTTACTTACACAACTGTTATTACAGGTCTACTTGAACTGGTTATTCCGTATTTGACATACAACTGACAAGTTAAGTTGAGCTTTGTATATCTTCTAAATAGCAATTCCGCTATTATTGGTAAGGCCCTTAGTCTACAATTCTCGCTTACCTCAGAACTTTCGCCTGGGTGAACCGATTTGGATGTATTTTAATTTTATTTGAAAGCTGGTGCTTCCCGTTTGGTCCCATATAAATTTGCTTCAGTTCCGACAACGGCATCCACGAGAAAACCACATATATGTAAAATTGTAGCATCTGTGATCCGGTTGGTCGGAACCTTAACTTGTAACCGGGAGGTCGCGGGTTCGAGTCTGGCTACTGGACGTGTACCAATCAGACTCTTTTTCAGAGCGTATGTACGCAACGCAACCGTTGTACGGTGAAGGACAACATCGTGATGAAACCCGCACTACACATGGTGTGTGAACCCTTAACGGCCGATGGGCTCATACCCTATCACGTTGGGTTAAATACGCTTGGTGAACCGTGGTCATTTGCTTTAGCAAGTGTCTCTGCCGGGGTAGGCTTTGGGATTAAAAGACTTTTGTGTCAAATTTTACTGGTTGAAGCTGGTTCTATTTTCTTTAAGTTATTGTACGTAGTAATATTAAATAAGTCCTACGGATGTGTTTGTACATACAGGCGCGTAGCCTCGATCGTCTCGGTACAGTCGCGAGCAAGGTTAACATGTGTAGTATAGGTAGATATTATGTTAATAAAGTCACATAACACTTTATACCTAGGTTGCAGGTCTAATTAGTCACGCTTTTTACACACATGACGCCATTTCGAATGCGGGGTAGGTAGAGGCACTTTTTTTTTTTTGAAGGGGAAATCCTTTATGGATACCCACCCAGCCGCCCAGGGGAGTGACTGGGTTATGTCGGACTCACACCGACTAAAACCCCTCCGGTGGCAATCGGCCGTGCTTAACGGGTGACTCCGGGATCTCCAAAGAACGCACCGGTGTCACCATCATTTTCAGGGGGGGCTGAAACTCTTTTGCACTTTGCGGTGCTGGGCGGCAGGAGGGGACCACACCTCGCTGTCGCCTCTCCTCAGGGGTTGTTCTAGGTAGGTCATCCAGGCCCCTGCCCGGGTGACCCACAACCCCTATTTCTTCCCTTTAGTCGCCTCTTACGACAGGCAGGGGATCCGCCGTAGCCCTATTCTTCGCCCGGGTCTACAGGGCCGACATTGGTCCCTAGTAGAGGGACCTGCGCCGTCTTCTACGAGTGGGATCGGTTCTCTCTCGATCTCGCTCCGCGGTCTTCTTCTGGAGCATGACGCTCTCACAGAAGGAGACCACCGCTCTCCAGTTTGCCTCCCCGTGCAGCATGGCACTTACCACTGCTGTCAGGGATAGGTCTCTTCCCATCTGGGCGACAAGAGTTCCCCGCTCGGAAGACCAAGCAGGGCATTCGGCCAGTGTGTGTTGGGCATCGTCCCGGTCGCCGTCGCAGTGGTGGCATCGCGTCGTTTGTTCGCGTCCGATTCGATTCAGGTACTCACCGAAACAACCATGTCCGGTAAGCACCTGTGTCAATCGGTACGTTACATTCCATCGCCGGTTCATCAAGGAAGCAAAATTCGGGAGGATCGCTTCTGGGACACGCTTGTCTACTATCTATTTTTTATGCATCTACCAGGTTGTATTTCTCGCAATACACGGGGTATAAATGGAACTTATTATGGAAAAACAAATGTTTGCCGGGACAGCTTTTTTTTTCGGAGGGGAAATCCATTATGGATACCCAGTCGCCCAGGGGAGGGACTAGGTTATGTCGGACTCTCACCGACTAAAACCCCTCTGGTGGTCGTCGGCGGTGCGTGTCGGGTGACTCCGGGATCTCCTAAGAACGCACCGGTGTCACCTTCGCACTGCGTCCTGCAGGACTCGTCTTAGATTTGGGGAACCCGTCCCGGTCCCTCGTTCTTTGTCACTAATCTGGGCGACAGTATGGGACCACACCACGCTGCCGCTCCCCCACAGGGATTGTCATTAGGTTTGTCCGGGCCCCTGCTCGAACAACCCACAATCCCCTGTCCCCCGTATAGTCGCCTTTTACGTCAGGTAGGGGGTGCACCGTAGCCCTATTCGTCGCCCGGGTCTACGGGGCTGGCGCCAGTCCCTAGTGTCTGGACCTGCGCCCTCTTCTCCGAGTAGGATCGGCTCTCTCCCGATCACGCTCCGCGGTTGCCTTCTTGAGCATGACGCTCTCACAGAAAGAGACCATCGCTTTCCCTGCCGGGACAGCTAGTATATAGGTATACAGGGTGGGGCCCACAACACGGGCCGAGGACTTAAACCAAGATACTTTTGGCTATTTAACATCATTCTAAAGTGGTATTAATCGTACAAACTTTGTGGTTTTGAAATAAACTGGGTGTAAAGTTAATCAATAAAATAATCATAATAGGTACACTATCGTAAGTTATCGCTTAGGAATCGTTATGTGTCGTGGTACGGGGGCGTATGTTGGCTGTCAGAAAAGTTTTTGGCAGTTACTGTCAGTGAAGTAAACAGTTACTAAATGCTTGCTGTCCATTTCTGGTAGGATTAATTTTGTTAGGGATGATGCATTTTGAAAACTTTTGACCATTTCCACGTGATTGCTGACAATCTTAAATGCTTATGTTTAGATTTTCGGCCCGTGTTGTGGGCCTCACCCTGTATAATTGTAATACAAAGGATAAGTATAAATAAAAACTATTTATAGCAGTAAGTAACTGAACATAATTGCGCTATTCTCGTCTCGGAATCCTCGCAATAATTATAAGAATGACAAAGTATATTTGATTATACATTAGGACTATATTCCCATGCAATATCAACCATAATAGAGGTCATGTTATAATGAATAACTTTTAGTTGTTTATTTCTCAGTCGTGAGTTAGAAAAACATTTCCGTGTTGGCATAGGTCGGGAGAAATATACCTAAGTAGGAAGGTTTTCCGTAAGTCTCATAGGCTACTTTAGATACTAAGTACCAGTGGCGTGCACTAGCTTTTACGACAAGGTAGGCAGTAATCCCCAAGGATTGACACCTATCAGGGGCGTGCACACCATATAGGCAAAAAGTCACTGCCTACCTTAGTATTTTGGTTACACGACCTAATAATAGAGTTATTGCTAGATCCTTTATTGTTGTACTCACGTCATAGGCTACCGAAGGCCCTGTGTTTTGTGGGTGAGTAGATAGGTAGGTATATTTCGTAAAGACAAGTTACCTATACATAGGCGTTAATCCTTGAAGATTACTGCCTACCTTGTCGTAAAAGCCAGTGCACGCCACTGACACCTATGTATAGGTAACTTGCCTTTACTAAACACAGGTACCTACCTATCTACTCACCCACAAAACACAGGACCTTCGCCAGCCTGTGTCGTGAGTACAACAGAAATAGATCTAGCAATTATACCTCTATTATTAGGTCGGGTAGTGAAATACTAAGGTAGGCAGTGTCTTTTTGCCTATATGGCAGTGGCGTGCACACCATATAGGCAAAAAGACACTGCCTACCTTAGTATTTTGGGTACCCGACCAAATAATACAGTTGTTGCTAGATCTACTTTTGTTGTACTCACGACATAGGCTAACGAAGGTCCTGTGTTTGTGGGTGAGTAGATATGTGCTAACGCCATCTGCCATAACTAAAGAGATTAAGAGAAATTCCCTCATTTTGATTAAACATTCTATCAACCTCTTCTAAGGATACGAAGCGTTTCTTCCGTAATCGTTATTCGTGTACTAGTGGACGGCCCGCGATTTCATTCGCGTAGTTTCAGTATTTCATACAAACTATAACACCCACTATATAGCAACGCGTCCCACAGGATCGGGATAAAAGGTACCCTATGCCTCGGACATATCCGTTTCCTGGTTCAGAGCTACCTTCCCAACAATTTTCAGACAAATCGGTCCAGCCGTTCTTAAGTTATAAGTGGTGTAACTAACACGACTTTCTTTTATATGTATATATAGACTAAAGACCGATGCCTGATTAGCCGAACAACTTTCCGCATGTTCCTGAAAAGGGGCTTAACTTATTTTCCCACAGCAAAAAAAAAAGTGAGGAGAAGTACATAGTACTTAGGTGCTTATTTTTTATTTTATTTACTTAATAAACTATCCACGCAGGAAATGTGCGCGCGGAAGTGTTTAGTCATTGTGCTCGTGAATCGTAAACAGAGCTGCAAGGTTTGTTTATTTACAGAGTAGGTATAGGTTACCTACATTGTTATTTAGTAAGTACATATGTGGTGCTATGTATGTATTTATCTTTTATTATATAAAAACTAGCTGACCTGGCAAACGTTGTTTTACCAATATACTTTATAGCCTATATGTTATTCTAGTTTATAAGCTACAATACTGCCAAGTTTCATCAACATCCGTTCAGTACTTTCTGCGTGAAAGAAGGACAAACATCTATCCATCCATCCATACATCCAGACATCCATCGAAACTTTCGAATTTATAATATTAGTAGGATCAACGCCACTTTTCGTTGTCATGTTATAACTTCGGGACGGGTGAACTGATTTCGCTAATTCTTCCTTTGTTGTGCTTATTAATGACAGCAGAAGCTTCTTATGAAAGAAAAAAATGACATCCACTGCTGGACACTGGAGGTTATACTAATTTTATATTAATATTTATAGTTAAGACAGGACAACGTCTGTCGAGTCCACTAGTTTCTTATATATATATATATGTCCTGACCGAAGGTGGCGTGAAAGGTACTCGAAACCGGAGGTCATATATGAAAAGATGTATGAATGTAGATGAAGCGAAAGGGGTATGTCAGGATCGTGACAAATGGAGATCTGTAGTCTCTGCCTACCCCTCTGGGAGACAGGCGTGAAGTGTATGTATCTATGTATATTCACAATATCATGACAGGAATAGGTGCACCTAAGACGATACTGAAGTACAGTCAAGAGACTATAATGATCAAATCATTAAAAAAATATATACACAGTTCGCCAAGCGTATTTAATCCAACGTGACGGGGATGGGGGGGGGGAGCATTTACGCGAACCAAACGGTTTGCGTCTACTTTCATAGTGCGAACCGCTAGGATGTGGAACGACTTGCCGAAGTCTGTGTTTCCTGCGCAGTACAGTCTGAAGGTCTTCAAGTCACAAGGGGTGAAAAGGTACCTACCTAATGAACAAGTATGCTCCATCGTAGACCACATCGCTGCTTAACATCAGGCAGGATGGTGGTCAAACGCTTGTTTATAGTGATACAAAAAAAACCTTGAGATTCATTATACTGTCGCGTGGACAATTGACAAGTCGGATTACCTGTCATCTGTGCCATTATCCGCGATAATTGTAACAGAATTGCTTCCTCCATAGCCACTTGTTTGAGGAAGCGATGGTGTAGTTAAATAAAACCTTTTCTAAAATTGTTGTAATATCGACACATTATTGGCTATTAATAGAAGCCTATGGACAATGGGTGTTATTATCTGAGAATAGTGCAATGATATCCAGTTACTTTATGTTCGCTAGAAGGCAGTCGCGTGCACTGGCTTTTACGACTAGGTAACAGTGGCGTACACACCATATAGGCAAAAAGTCACTGCATACCTTAATATTTTGGCTACCCGACCTAATAACAGAGTTATTGCTAGATTTTTTTATTGTATTCACGACATAGGCTAACGAAGGTCCTGTGTTTTGTGGGTGAGTAGATAGGTAGGTACCTATGTATCGTAAAGACAAGTTACCTATACGCAGGTATCAATCCTTGAAGATTAAATAAGTATATATTTCAATGAAAATAAAAACTGTATATAAGTAAATATATCTCGTTGTCTGATTGATGCGAAGTCTCCGTAATGTGGTCGTCATGCCCCAGAAGGGGGAGAGTTGGCATCAAAAAAGGGATAGACAAAGATAGTTTGTATGGAGTCAAGAAAACGTGTGCCTTGAAAAGAGGCAAAAGCAAGTAGACGCGCACGTCTCCAGAGAATGGCCCGCACGCCGAGAGGCAGGTAGAGCTTGGGTGGTGGTGGGATTATACCTTAAATATATTTACCTCTGGCTATTATGTTGTATGATTCTACAAAGATAAACTAATTGTGAACGGTCCAAATACGTTCCAAAACGATGAAATACACTGACTAAATACAACACTGCAGACCAAACCTAATGAACAAGTGTGCTCCATCGTAGACCACATGCTGCTTAACATCAGGCAGGATGGTGGTCAAACGCTTGTTCAGTGTGTTTAAAAATACATAGCCATTGAATTGGTATAACTTTAAAGAAATTCTTTATTTATTACCACACAACAAGACTTGCATTAAACTTATGAACTGAACATAAACTAACGAACTAAAAAAAATACACTTCACGCCTTTAATCCCAAAGCGGGGTAGGCAGAGGCACTTGCTTAATAAGCAAATGCCCACGGTTCACCAAGCGTATTTAACCCAACGTGACAGGGGGTGAGCCCATCGCCTTTAGAGGGTTCACACACCTTGTGGTGTGCGGGTTTCATCACGATGTTGTCCTTCACCGTACGAGCGTTGCGTTGCGTACATAGGCTCTGAAAAAGAGTCCCATTGGTACACGTCCAGTAGCCGGAACCCGCGACCTCC
>SJJU01016882.1:0-16508 GCA_012932125.1 Conopomorpha cramerella
TACCTAATGAACAAGTGTGCTCCATCGTAGACCACATCGCTGCTTAACATCAGGCAGGGTGGTGGTCAAACGTTTATTTATAGTGATAAAAAAGACAGATATTGAAATCGGTCGGCCGATGAGGCCAACGAGATAGACTCAAAAGAATGCATTTCATACTTTATACTTCCATTGCATTGTAGAGTCAGTCAAACAGTCCGTCTACAGTTTGGCCATAATATGGTCGTCATGCCCCAGAAGGGGGAGACTTGGCAACAAACAAGGATGGACAAAGAGTCAAGAAAGCGTGTGCGGCGAAAAGAGGTAAAAGCAAGTAGACGCGCACGTCTCCAGAGAATGGCCCGTACGCCGAGAGGCAGGTAGGGCTTGGGGGTGGTGGGATTATCCCTGAATTACAGTTTGCCCATAATCTTTCCTTTCCCCACTAAGTAAGCTTCATTTATATTATGTGTGTTACACATAGACATAAACCAACTTTGATGCATTCTGTCCGTGGCACTAAAATAACGCAACATTATCATATGTATTGCAGTCAGAGACCAATAAAACTAGTTGTAGATTGTATCACATGGCAACAAGGAACTTTTGGCATGTGACTCAAAAGTTTAGTACCCAATTTAAGTCAATCGAGTCTTGCTTTGATGGATAATGATTCATATTATCATAATACAAAGTGCCTACAATATTATTTCTAATACTCCACAACAAAGCATATGTCCACCATCACGCCTGATGTTAAGCAGCGGTGTGATCTACGATGAAGCATAATTGTTCATTAGGTACCTATTTACTATTTACCCATGACTTAAAGACCTGACTACATTGTGCAGGAAACACAAACTCCGGTCAATGATTCTTGTATGACTGTACTTGGGTGTCGCAAATAAATAATACTGAAGTTAACATATTGTCGGACAGTAAAATAGGCACAATAGATTTTTTATTGTTACGACGCCTATAGGCGTTTACTGTCTGGGAAAGAGTTAAATCTTACCTTAGGTAATAACTTGCTAAAATAATACACAACAACCATAAACGAGGCTGTGACTCCAATCAGTACACCGCAGAGATAGAAGAATATTGGATTTCCACTGAGATATCTTGATGCGAATATTAGTATTAAGCCAATACACATTGGAAATATTCTCCAGAGATCCACTCCTGAAATAAATAATGCGTACTGTTAATAAATATCTTAGGGCATTTTCACACACGGTCACCTGACCCTAAACTTGGATACCCTGTCCTATGGGTGCCAGAGACTGACATACTTATATAGATGCTTTTAAATACATACATAGATAAATAAAACACCCAGATGCACAAAACAAATGTCACATCCCATCACTAGAGCATTATGTCCGTGGTGGGTATCAAACATGCTACCATCGCCCTAGAGGCAAATGCCCTGACTACTAGTCCATGCCGGCTGTCAAGTGTTAGTACAAAACATTTTATACTAGCTGTGCATGGCAGTGTTACCTCTGTTTATTCAGTCACCATGGGAATTGCACAATAAAATGTAACCTATGTCTTATTATCGATTTACATCTATATCAACACCATGACGTTTTGTCAAAATCTAATCAGCAGTTTTTATGTGGAAATGCAACATACAAACTACTTTCAACAAACATTTTCTCAGGAACAAGTTGTTATATTTAGTTGTTGTATTGTGTTATATTTAGTATCTAATACTATTGTAACTCTACAATATGTTAATCAAAATATAATCCCATAACAAGTCATGACCACTGACTTATTGTAAGTGACAAAATTTACATATTAGAGGAGAATTGCCCCCGGTATTATAATCACAGTAAATGAAGTTGCTGTAGGTATGACTTTTTTCACATTAGCGTTATGCCCAGCTCAAGACCTACGTATGTCTATTTGAGATTTTAGAATAGCCCTAATATTGCCAAAGATACGGTTAGATTAATCACAGTAAGTGTTTGAAAACTTCAATCGTCCGTAGTAATTAAGGCATTCTCCCACCACTTCAACTTTTTCGACTTACTGTGATTATAATACCGGGGGCAGAGAAGACATCATGCTTTGTGAACTGTGACATTTGCTTAGCAAGTGCCTCTGCCAGCCCTGCTTTGGGAATAAAAAGGTGTGAAGTGTGTTTACCAGAGCAATGCAACTACAAGATCATAGTAGATTTTGTACCCAAATGTGATTAATACAAATAATATCAATAAAACAGTAAACATACTCTGCATCTGCAACTCAATGCTGTGTTTCTGCTTTGTACTGATGGCCATGCATGTCGAATTGAACAGTTGAAGTGTTAACGACTTTTGATTTTTCTTCTGGAACGGATTGACAACGGACCAGCCGTAGCTATCCTCTGTGAATTCCTTGTAGACTTCCTCGGGTGTACCACCCACATACTGATTGAACTCATCATTTTGTATCTTGATATTAAACTGCAAAATATGACCATTTAGTGAATATTATAGCTGCAGCTCTAGCATGCAATTCAGAAAAGACACAACCTAATTAAAATATGTACATTGGCTGTTACAGCAGTTTGTTAGCGTAGCCTGTAGATATAAATGTTTTTATGGAAATAAATATTAAAATTGTTATCAGATAGTAGAACCAGGAAATATTAGTGTGGTTTTGCTTATTTCAAGTCATTATTAGACCACCATTTATTTACGATGCATTTTGTTTGGTGGTAATTCTAAGAGATGGGTAATTGCTTATTTTAAGTCATTATTAGACCACCACTTATTCAAGATGCATTTTGCTTGGTGGGAATTTTAAGAGATGGGTAAAAAAAAGGATATTGAGCATCTGCTGAAAAACTTCATAGTACAAAATCTATCTATATCCATAATTTTACTCCAAGACATGCACTTTAACTACAAGTTCCTAAGTTATCACAGTAGTAGTTATGGTTTCTATTCTAACCAACTTCAAAACATCTATGAGGAAACCATACAAGTCTTACATTTTTACTGGTTGAAGTCAGTTATTTTTGTTTAAAGCTTATATTATATTATTTACTTTTCTTACCTTGACAGTCTGCCAGAGTGCTAATATAGTTTTTGCTGTGCCTGGATAGCAATAAATATCAATTGTTTGTTTTGTTGCTGGGTTGTCACGTTCAATTACTGTAGCCCCTCCAAGTGTATGAACTGAAAAATTAAATCGTTGTAAGTTAAAAACTTAAAGTAAAGTACATATAATTAAATAACAACACTCACTAACCATCATACTTAGAAGAGGATGCGCTTACAATGAACGCAACACAGGAAAATATCACAAAAACTGTGCACTTTACAAAACCCATTGTTATTCACATGCATTGATTGTTTGGACGCATTACGATTGAAGTAATATTAATATATTAGCTGATTTATTAGTATCTTAATAAATAATCTGCTTTTTCTGTGGGTTTTTATTTGTTTTGTGGTATTTTTCAATATTTTAATAGCCTTTTGGAACCTCTGCTTTTGTGAGTTTTCGAGACTTTTTTACTTTTGTGAGGCTTGGATTGAAAAGCAGATTGATAAAGAAAACAACCTCTAACTGACGTCAAACTGCCAAAAATGACATTTTGACACTGATTGATTACGTGCTTTTTTTAAGAGTTTTACGACCCTGACCAAAATACCTTTTGGGCGTTTCATAAAAGGTTCACCACAGATGATATAAAGGCGAAAACTTGTCAATGTGACTCCCCCACGCCGGAAGCAAATCCAAGTTATCGATGTTTTATTTAAATTCATGGTGTTTTATACTTTTTAGGTCACATACCCAAAAGTTAAAACGGGGACTCTATTACTAAGACTCTCAAACCAAACTTTGTTTGGAAAGTATGACAGTTCTCCGTAAGAAAATCTGGCAGAAAAACATAAAAAAACCCCACACAAAACTAGACTTGCAAGCCGCGTAGCACCCTCAGTATTTCTCTTACTCAGCATTATATTCGGATGTTTAATGTATTTCTGGATCCAAACTGTCATTTTGGAAGTAAAAGTTAATTTGGATCCAAAAGTACATACAATACTCCGCTCCGCCAGTGAGAAAGAAAGAAGATAAAGTGACATAAGATAATCTCTTGCTCTTTCACTCCTGCATGTTTTCCATACGGCTGTCTCTTTTTATTTGATTATTTATGCAAGTCAGTTTTGGAGTGCAAAGTTGTTTTCGGCCTGAGCTATGACTCCACTGCCCGTGGTCCCTAATGGTTACCTAATGCACAGAATATAACAATATCATAAAGGAGAAATGTTTGATTTTTTTGTTTCTTTGAATTGAACAGGCTCCGAAACTACTAAACAGATTTGAAAAATTCTTTCACTGTTGGAAAGCTAGGTACATTATTCCTGAGTAACATCCCCAAATTCCAGCGGGAACGAAAAAGCGCGAGTAACACCGCGCGGTACCGCTAGTATTTACATAAAATACTTTGTTCTATTAAGGTATGTAAGGTGAAATATACCAATGTAGGTAGGTGATAGAGGTACATAATTAAAACAGAAGTGTCATGTGTTTGTCTTTTATTTAAGTAAACGGTAGACAGCTTTTAGTGTCTCCCATTGCAGCGTTTAACATAATGTACGTGGTCATAATAAATGTAGATAAGTATTCTGAAGCGAAAACAGTCTCATTACAAAACTATCTTTAAGCATGTCGCCATTACAGAAAATAACGAAATGAGTATCCTAATAGCATTTTTTTATGCATGGCGGTCAAGTCATAATATTACTTGATATTTCAATAGATACACCAGAGCTCTAGTGTAAAATAATTTCTAATACTGGAGAAATTATTTGTCTTCTAATTAAAATCATATACTTCGTTGGAACACTGCATGAAACTGTGAAACCCATACACGAATTCTGTAATATGGTTTTGTAACACAGGAAAAAATATACACAAAATATAATATGCGCAAAACGGCATGTCATTACGTGATAATGATAAGTCATTTTATGTAGGCAAAGCTACTAAGAAATTCATTACAAGTTTGTCAATGTACAAGTTGAACACATACCCAATGAAAAACAAAACCTTATTTGTACATAATAATGTCTTTAGGAAAAATACTGAACATATATACAAATCATGACGAAAATATGAATGCATCGAGTTTTTGCGCTTGCGTCGTCGGCGCAATAGCTCACAAAAGACAGAGAATAATATAATTAATATCGCACAGTCAATTGAAAACAGTAATAAATCACATCAATTCTAACATATCAAGTTACGTAGGTAACATATACGCAATCCAGTTAATTATTAAATAATTTCTAAGGTTAGTGCTTCCTTTAAACCGGATCCCTTACCTTTATCTACTTTTTCAATTTGAACGGTTTCATCCGTCTTTTCTTTACCGTCATGTACATTGTTAGCTATGTTTTCGTTACTTGTTGAAACTTTTTCATCATTGGTAACAGTTTCTTTACAACTTAAATCTACATCTTTATTTCTAGTAACACAATTATTTGTAGGGGCTTGTTCAGACGCCGTCGGGACCTGGGATACAGAAGGAACTTTCACCACTTTCACTTCACTGTTCTCAAGTAATGACTTGGGATCTTTTAATTTGATTGTTTGAAACTTTAACTTTGGATTCACGGTTATGTCTTTATTTTTATTTATGGGCTTGATAACCAGAATTTTAGTTTTCATACCAGATTTTGTTAATTCTGTTAGATTCTTCTTGACCAGGGGGTTGTTGGCAACCTCTATACTTTGACGCCGGAAATTTACTGGCACCATAACAGGAACGAAATCTTTTTTCGCAGCAGGTTTTTCATTCGCAGATACATCAGACGTCACTTTAATTATTTCCATGTCATTGTCTACTTTATTTTTACTCACGCAATTTTCATTAGATTTAGTATCGTCTACTTTTACTTCACTATTATCATTATTGTTTGTAATTTCTTCTGTTTCATTTTCTACTTTTGGTATCAACAATTTTGGTTTTTCATAAGTCTTCACTGTTTCTATTGCAACAGATTTCTTAGGAGGGCTCTTTTCTGTTTTGATGGGCACTTTTGTTAAAGTTGGTCTAACAAAAGGAACGGTTCTGGCCTCTTTATTTTTGAAAATACTTAAATCATACGGTCTCATGTGCGCCGAGTAGATTTCCCAAGATTTTTTGGACATTGTAAGTAGGGCACCACTAAATTCTTTTATTACTTCTTTAGAAGGTTCTTTCTCTGTAGATATCTTTTTCTTAATTATTACTGCCGATTTAGCTGTCTGTAAACTTGCCTGTGCTTCTCTGTAGCCTTGTGCCTCCATTTTCAAAAGATTGGACAGGTCGTATTCAAAATCTTCATAGTTTTTAGGCTTCGTTCTCCTACGTACTGGCCTTCGTAATGCTACTGATGGATTCTCGTCAACAACCATTTTCTTTGGTGTTTTATCGTCTTCGTCTAGTTCTGAGGAGTTTTCATCAATTAATCCTTTACTATTGTTGTCATTTTCACCGAAAATAACAGAGATTACTTTGTCCATAGTCATTTCTCCGTCTTTTATGTTATCTACATCATCTGCAATAAAATACAAACAATGATTAAAATATAGGTAATAATGAGTAAAACGAAAACTAAGCAAACAATTATTAACATAATACAAACCTTCTTTCTTTTTCTTGGGAATATTTTTAGCTTGTCCCATTTTTCTTTTACGGCTGCCACTAGCATGGTTTGAGTTGTCGTCAGAGAGTCTACTTGAATCACTGGAGCATCGGCTTGGTCGTCTGGAATCAGGGCTCTTGTCCCTGGATTCCGCAACCTTTACTGACTTCTCATTATTATTCCGTAGGGATTCTTCATACAGTTCTAAAGCTTCATTCCCATCGATAGCTTTAACAGTACTATAGTAAAAATCACTGTCTCCCTTCATTTTGTGCACCATCTTTATGTGGTCAGTGAGTTTGTCGAAGTAATAATCTTTGTAGTTGCATAGCTTGCATGCATATCTGTACCAGTTGTAATGCTTAGTAGCCATATGGTCGCAGAGAGACTGGATGTTAGGCATTTTATTGTTACATTTTTTACATAGTTTCCCATCGATATCGATGTCCCAGGCCATTTTCTGTTTCAACGTGGTCAAGTTGTTTGAAATTTTTTCCGCTTGGACGGTGAACAGTAGTTTGAGTTTCGGCTTGTCCGGTTGAGGCGTTGGTTTCTCAGGTTTGGCTTCGTCGACTTTCTCTGGCGATTCAGAATTGGAGCTGTCCTTGTCGTTGGAGTCATCGACGTCGAGCGACATTTCGTCATCCTCTGGCTGGCGCTGTGGCTTGTCGTCCACTTCCGGTTCGGATTTGAAGGAACACTGCGCGTTCTCATCCTGGCTGTGTTTAGTAGCACCTGAAGAAGCAAACATGAGATGAGTTACGGAACAAGGGAGATGGCACAGATGCACAGGGTGTATGTGTATCCCGAGAAGGATGTGATAAACTAATTGACACACTTCACGCCTTTACACTCCTTTAATCCCAAAGCGGGGTAGGCAGAGGCACTTGCTAAAGCAAATGTAATGTAAATGTAAATATCATAAGTTTTTTTTTATGGTAAGGGTTTGTGGTCAGACAATCGTCCGAAATCCTATTGTGCTGTACACATCTCGTACAATTCTTTTATGTCTCAAAACAGCGCAGGATTACAAAATCAAGACACAAGACATTTATTTAAATAAGGATGAATTTGATTGTGATGTCAAATTGATGAGGACTCTTTTGGAGCCAAGGCCAGGGCACCTGACGCCCAAACATTAATCATAGGACGGTTATTTTACTTCAAATTTATGGACGATCGACGCGTGGCGCAGGAGTGCGTCCATTGCGTCTGAATCGAAGCGTAGTTACGGAGCAGATGGATTTGCTGCTTTGCATAGAATTGCTGGGCTTGGTCTATTTTACGTGATGCGGGTGAAAGCTGGTTATTCAAGCATGAGTACAGAGTGTAAAAAGTCGGGATCTATTTGGGTAAATGAAAAAAAAAAAATTCAATCCCCATACAGAGTATCATCGAGACTGATTTTTTTTTCTAAATGATATAAAATGAAATGGTTTCCCCGTACGGTCGCTATAGTAAAAGTTGTTCATATTGAGCCCATCAACTTTCCTAAGACCATTGGTCGGGGTCCTTTTGCACGCAGTAAATTTGAATAGAGCGGCGGTCGGTGGGTAGAAAGAAACTGACCTGCAGTCTTGTTGTAGTCGCGTCGCACTTGTATCTGTATGCGGCGCGCGGTGGCGGCGACGGAGGGTGCGGGGGCGGGGGCGGAGGGGGCGGGGGCGGAGAGCGCGCGGCCGCGGGCGGGGCAGGCGGCGGTGTGCGCGGCGAGCGCGGCGCGACGCTCGAAGGAACGCCCGCAGCCGCCGCACCGCGGCACCCGCGACGACCACTCCATCTTCTCCATCCACGCCTGAGGGACAGTGGACGCGATTCTTTGTCACCATATACCAGTGGCGTACACACCAAAAAGACACTGCCTACCTTATTTTGGTTACCCGACCGATAATAGAGTTATTGCTAGAACCTTTTTTTGTTGTACTCGCGACAAAGGCTAACGAAGGTTATGTGTTTTGTGAGTGAGTGAGTAGATAGGTAGGTACCTGTTTCGTAAATACAAGTTACCTATACATAGGTGTCAATCCTTGGGGATTACTGCCTACCTTGTTGTAAAAGACAGTGCACGCCATTGCCATATACTAACATGTAGCTGGATGCGAGAAGCCGAAAATAGATCACAGTGGCGTGCAATTTAAGAGGCCTATGTCCAGCAGTGGACAAGTATGAGCTGATGATAATGATATACCAACTAGGATTGTTATATTTTTATTGTGAAAAATGTTTACAACTAATATTGCCAGGTTAGGTTCCTGGACTGTGGTGCCGTGTGATGACGGCGAATAAAATACATGTGTCACTAGCCTAGCCCAGTTTTTTCCGTCGTGGGGACGTAAGAGGTGACCGAGGGAACTCTCCAAAGGACGGGCAGCGCTCTCTGTGAGTTAAACCACAACACCATTGCGATCACCAATCCGCCTGCCAAGCGTGGCGATTATTCGCATTTCTCCACAAACGAAAATCGTTGAGGGAGGCCCTCGACGATGATGAGGTTGTTCCTGATCAGCCACATTTGGTAATATCATTGTTTTAGATTAATATCGAGCATTATGCATCAAAACTACACTCGATTGGCTTAAATTTCAATCGCGACAGATTTCATTATTCCACTAGTTGAGACAGATGTTAACAGGGCATGGATGCTTCAGAGAACGACTGCATCTGATGACTCTTTGCGTAAAGTTATAAAATTTGTTAATATCTATGAAAAAGAAACGCACATCTTTAAATAGAAAATATTACGTATAATAACAAAGGATTCCCCAAGAAACGATTTCAACATTGACCTTCGGTTTGTTTGTGTGGCGAGGAGGACTAAACAAACTAACAAAGTTTTCAAACACACATCAAAAGTGTTTAGGGATCAAGTACATTTTAGACGATTGCAATCAAGAATATATTTTACAAAAACTGAATTCATTCATAATTTATTCAAAATGTGGTGATAAGTCATTGATACAGGCATGGGGAATTAAGTAGGAGTCCAATCCAGAAGATTAGATTTGATTTAAATAAATTAGTTTTTTTAGAGCTAAAAATGTTTTTGTTTCCTAGATACTTTTCATGTGTTTACTTTGGATCTTGGAACCAGATGAATTCAAAGTACGTACTACCTTTGAGGCCATGTCGATAGCATGACGGTGCAGGGGTGATTACACAAAAGATCCCAATGGCTCAAAGTGTAAGTACCTATCAGAATAACCACGCACACCCGATAACCAAGAATATAAAACCGGCGCTCAATAAAGAAATAAGCCTAAGAGATATATATACATACATAAAAGAAGAGATATCTAAATTAGTTCTGAAGTGGCTATACCGACGACCAAAATAACAATCCCAGATCGAATACTACTTGGTTCAGCTTTTTATGGACTTCAAAAATGAAGGAGCATTGTGATTTCGACCGTACATAAAATATCCTTTTTTATGTTTGTTCGCACGTTTATTTTAGTTTCATGTTGCAGTGCACTAGCAGGGTTTCATGTTGAGACTACACCATAAAACTAACACCTATTACAACAGTACACAAATGACGGCAATAAAATTATTTGAATTTGAAAATCATGAGAGCATCTTTTGGAAAGGTTCGATCATATAGACCTGGGAAATCGAGGGTAACTTAAAAAAATGTTAAGGACGACTAATTTCTTTAACGTTATTGACTTAGTCTGGTACTAAATATAAAAGTAGGTATAGCTTACCTGCAGGCCTAGCACGCGCCTCAAGAAAGACTTGACATAGAACAAATACGCACTCTGATTGGCTGTTATGTCACGCTTTATGCGACTCGGCTAGTTTCAACAAATCGCAGCGGGTTATATGTCGTGTCATTTATTTCTTGGAGCGCTGTGTTAGGGGGGCTGGCTAGGGCACTAATTATGAAAGTAGGCATGGTTACCTGATTCTCCTGATCAATTTTCTCCTCTTCGCTAAGTTTCTGCGCCGCTGCAGCAGCCGCCAGCTTCATGTTCTTCCGTTTCTCATAGGAAGCGGGCGGGTTGTTCATCTTGAAGGCTTTGGCCTGTATGGACTCGCGGAGGCGACGTATCTGTGCTGCCGATTTACTGAAAATTTAAATTTAGTTACTTATACGCGTTACGCGAGTAATAATATAAATTAGGTTACCTGGAAGAAATCGCTTTGAGCGACAAGGTCGCCATTTGCAATCTTACCATTGTTAGTTTTACATTTTGTAATGTACAGTGTGCAATAAAGAGTTTATTCATTCATTCAATATCCATTCACTCTGACAGAGACTAAGACCTAAATATTATATATACACAAGCCAAGCCTGTAACAAAATAGTTCCACCTTCCTTGATAGTATTCGAGATCTTAATATACATTAATGATTTTATAACAACATTATTTTTATTTCATTTATTCAGGACTGCCAACAAGAAATAGACTTATACATAATTGGTACAATTAAATAAAAACAGAATAAAGTGTTCCCTTAATTACAGGCTACCACAATATTATTTGGACGTAGTTACACAGAAAGGACTCGATCCACACTTTGCCCGAACTTGAGTTAGCTATACCAGGGTGCTAAGACATATCCGTCATATAAAAAAATGTACACAAAAAAGTTCACTACAACCTATTTTTTATGTACCCACATGTATGGCGGGTCAATAGCGCATCCAACTTTAAAGATCAATATCTCCAAAGTAACTTTTTATGGATTGAGTCCTTTCTGTGTAACTACGTCCATTTATAAGTAACTGTTAAGAGCGGATCTCTTGAAAATCCCTACAATTTCTATTATCAAATAGTCACAGTTCCACAGTAAAAAAAATCATTTTCCGTGATCCAAAGCATTCGTAGCGTCTCGTTATTAACACGCTTTTATTAGCTTCATTGCAAGACAACTGATCTTAGACGAGAGCATGCTCTCACTTACGTAAGAACCAATTCCTTGTATGGGACGCCCTATCTAGTACGCTAGTACCATAGATGTCGTTGGATAAAAACGTAAAATCTCCCTGCAGGCCCAGCAAAGCGCTCCAAGAAAGACATGACAAGACATACCAGGCACTGCAATTGGATGAAACAAGCTTAGTTGCACAATGTGTGACATAGCAGCCAATCACAGCGCGCATTTGTTCTATGTCTTGTCTTTCCTGACGCCCTTGCTAGGGCTGCTGATCTATGAGATTCATTACATACATACACTCACATCCGTAATCCAAAAACCAGGATGGACAGAACCTTATTTTTTTTATCATTAAAGCAAGTGTTTGACCACCATCCTGGAATATTTTTGAAACAATAAAATAAGTACACACAACAACAACAAAACACATACTACTAAGAAATAATAAAAAGGCATGTTAAAGCCATGGATATTTATATAAGTACACAAAACATCCACACATGTAAGAACAAAATCTCCACTCATCTTAAAAGTATTATGCAGCGAACGGCAATCAAATTCTGACCCTTATACCTTATCCAACTAAGTTGCATCTTACACACATTATTTGTACCCTAAAAAATATATCTTTGTTCATTTAATGTGCATAGTGCATTAACAGAGTTTCTTACATTTCGCCTGATATTTTTTCCAATCTACAGATAATAGTACCTACCACAGTTTTACTTTTATGAAGAGCAAGATAATCCTATTTTATATATTTATCCCTAACCTACCATAAATGTTGGACATATTGATTATTATTTCACCATTAACCAAATATCATCTACCTATGTCCAAAATCCCAGTAGACAAATTGAAGTTTAGTTCTTTAGTGCACCTATTAAATATCCTAAAGTAGAGTCTATTTCATTTTATACTTAGTATAATAAAGAGGATATTATGTTTGCATTGAATAAGCTCCAAAATTACTTTACTAATATGAGGAATTTTCAATCACAGTTAAGAAGATATACTATCTCAGGGTGATATACCTAGTCTACATAATATTATGTTGTAAATATATAAAAAAGAAGTCAATTTATAGAATGTATTCCTTAAACAGAAAGGTGTAAGTGAATATTACTGAATATATTATGTGGATAAAGTGGCAGACATGTTCAAGGTATACTAGTCCTGGAATATAGCAACAGTGTCCGACAGCTATTGCAAAATCTCACTCACCGATGTATCTTAAAGAGATGCCTATAAACACTCCACGATGTGGAGAAAATATCCATACAGTCAGGGCATGGGTAAACCAGACGACTGTCATTGTGTTTGTACTTCATGTGGAAACGCAGCGTCTTCATAGTTGAGAATGTCATGTCACCTGTAAATTTTTATTAAACTAATTGTATTATTTATAAAGTGACAACACTGATAGTGAAGGCCTCAAAAGCTAGTAAAATGTACCTCTAAATACAAACAAACTGGTCTAAGTTGATGTATGTTATAATATATATATTTTTTAATGAATAACTTTTTATAACTATGACTAAGACTGTAAGCAACTTCTTCACAAAGCACACACATGTTTATAAGTATTTGCTTGTTCAGCAAAACATTATCTCTGAACCTAAGTTAATTCTATTGAATGAAACATGAGAGCACTAGTACTTCATGCAATAGCACATCTTTCTGTTTATGGCAGTAGAAAAATAGATTACTGCGAATAATGAGTATGTGTCTATAACATACATAATTATAAATACATACAAACACTGTTTCCCAGATCTACATTTGTCATGGTCCTAATGTATCCCTTTCGCTTCATCTACATATATACCTCTTTTCATACATGATACATATGTATGTGTTTATAATTCCTACTTATATATATAATGAATTTGGGTTGCAATAACGCATGTAATTTAATTGTAGAAACAATAAATTATGTGACCTAATTTATTAAATTCGAACATAATCAATAGTTTGAACAATACAAGCCCAACAACTCCCAGATTATTACTTAATGGTACATATTGAGCTCTTCCAGTATTCTTGAGGTATCTATTTGGAAAATATGTTGAAGCACAGCTTAAACACCATCCCAATATGTTGAGTTGAATTGTTTCACAAAAATCTCTTACTTTCATTTCATTATTGATACATAAATACATACACTTCACGCCTGTCTCCCAGAGGGGTAGGCAGAGACTACAGATCTCCATTTGTCACGATTCTGTCATACCCCTTTCGCTTCATCTACATTCATACATCTTTTCATACATGACCTCCGGTTTCGAGTACTTTTCACGCCACCTTCGTTATTGATATACATGATAATATGAGGTGTTCCCTTAACTATTGTGCATGAAGCACTAGCACTACTCAAACCACCATATCTCTTCAAGCAACCATTGTTTGGGACCTGTACCTTATGCCCTTTATCTATTCCTTTCATAGTACTCTGGTGCTGGAACATACAGAATTTGTGGCCAAAAAGTCAGGCCACTATTACATTCTGACAACAATTGAAATATCAGCACCAGAAAATTGACTGCATCATCATTGAGAAACTGGTGAGAGCTGTTGTAACTCTCTGGATACCTGCACACTTGGGACAAATTTTGGTCAAGCATACTTACATATGTCACATTTCCGTCGAGAATCATCAACACTCTCTTCATCGCTGATCTGTATAACATTGTCATTGACACTATGCTTTGAGCTATGTGTTGTGAAATTGCCATCTTCACCCAAGTTTGCTTGATCTCGTGATAGAATATCATCAAGCTCTTGGACCTGTAAAAACAGTTAATTTAAAATGAATATACAGACCAAATTGTACTAAATTATGCACTTTAGAATCAGAAAAAAGCACTTCACGCCTTTTAATCCTAAAATAGGTAATACAGAGACACTTGCTAACGAAATGCCAACAGTTTAAGTGAACTTAACACAATAGGTGGTCGGCCCATTGCCATAATAAGGTTCACACATCTAGTAGTAAGTATGTGAATTGCATCTTTTTTCCTTGACCATATGAGTGTTGCAAAATACTTAGTAGAACTATCATAATGATAACCATAAAAAGGATATATTTTAGTCATTTCTACCTGCATAAGCATGCTGTTAGTCTCTTCATCATCAAGTTGTGAGCTCTGGAAGACAGCCACTGAACTGTTTGGTATCTTTTGAAGAGTAAGCTGGTGGACCTCATCAGATTCATTCTGGTCAACACCGTTGCTATTTGTGAGTTTCTCAATTATGTTTGTCAGGTCCTTGGAAGCTGGTATTCTGTTGTCTTCATCATTCATTTCTTCAGGTGGTTGTCTCAAAGATTGTATGTATCCCTCTTCTAACCTCTTAATTTTCTTAAGTTCAGCCACCTAAAGAACCAGGCAGAATAAAACAACCATAAAAATGTTTTTTTCAATTAAGTATTAATTAATTAACAGCCCACTGAAGTAGGTACTTGCCTATGTATAAAATTTATTTGTTTACAAATGACACACCATTCTAGAAACTAATAATAAACTTCAAAATAATGAAATGAATAGAGTGGAGTTAAATATTACCAGTTGACTACAACATTTGAACATTAATAAAATACATTTTTACTTACCATAGAATTGGGTTTGATGAAGTGTCCATGAGATAAAGGCTTGAACTTCTCAGTACAGTAAATACGCTTGTGTGAAATTAGATTTGCCAAACTCCTGAATATATTGCGACAAACTTTACATTCATATAACAGGTCACATTCATTTGAAAGCAAATCTTTAAGCTGAAATTATGATAACATTATTGAGAATTATGAAAAATACTGTTTTGTTTATCATTTTTAATTACAGTTTACAGGTATGTTAATTGTGTAGGAACAAATGTCTTCACTGATATTTGTAACAAAAATAATTCACACTAAACCTACCTCCTCTGTAGCCAAATCAAAGATTTTTCTAGCTTGAGCAAAACCAGTTACATTAGTCATGATTGGTTTTCTCAACATGGCAAAGTCAAGGTCCTCATTCTCTTCTTGTGATGTTGTGGACTTGGTGAATTTATTTCTGTCCTCTCTCCCTCCTTTATTCTTGATATTTATCTTATTCCCAGCCATATTGAAACCTGGGTTAATTGTATTGATTGGTTACTGAGATATCACGGTTAGGTGCCTATTACACATTCATATTTTAACACATGGACCTAGACTATTCTATACGACAAAGCACGCGAAAATATGAAAGTACACCACGACTTTACGATACATAGATACACATGTTTTTATTACTAGCGAAAAACAACAGAAAACAATTTTTTCCCTATTGCTAGCAGGTAGATACACCAACCTATTTACTTCGTACTGCATAGGTACCTACTATACTGACTTCCTCATGCTAGAAATAACAATGACTTATAACAATAACACGGATTACAAATTATATTTGATTTACTAAAATCATCGATCATAATATTAAATAAACTAATACCTGAAGTAAACTAGGCACATAAACAAAAATACTATGTCCTAAATTTGGATTTATGTAAAGAGCATGCTCAAGGAACCGATAGTACACCGACGTCTCTCCCTCAAATACTAAGTAAAATTCAAGGCCCGGGATAATATAATTGGTTGATATAAGATACGTGTTTCCTGGGCAAGACTGTGAGACAAGAAAACATTGTTTACTTACATGAAAATGAGGTAAACTGATAATATGAAAATCTTAAAATTCCGACGATTGCGCCCCCATCACGGATCACTCACAGTTCCATTTTCAACAAATGAATACCTACTATAGCACGTAACGCAACGCACCTCAAAAAAGTATGACTATGAATGTAACGGAACGTTACACAGACAACGGGAACGTTTCGCTAAAGTATTTTATTGCATCTCAATTATAATTACACATGTCCAATTACAACTATAAATGTACCGATACAAGATCTATTTGTCCTAAAGATATTACACGGGTTAAATTTTATTTGACTGGATCATGTATTTTTTATTTAGACACAGATGTGACT
>SJJU01016889.1:0-14191 GCA_012932125.1 Conopomorpha cramerella
GTATGAAAAGGTGTATGAATGTAGATGAAACGAAAGGGGTATGTCAGGACCGTGACAAATGGAGATCTGTAGTCTCTGTCTACCCCTCTGGGAGACAGGCGTATGTATGTATGTAGGATAGAACCACAACATTACTTGCTGGAAGTATTTTCTTGGCTCTTAGACACACATCAAAAGCTTTAGGGATCAGCGTCAGCTTTAGAAGATTGCAATCAAGAATATACCTATTTTACAAAAACTGAAATCATTCATAATTTATTCAAAATGTGGTGATAAGTCATTGATACAGGCATGGGGAATTACTCTGAATTAGGTAGGAGACCAATCCAGAAGATTAGATTTGATTTAAATAAATTAAATTTTTTTTAGAGCTAATAATGTTTACTGATCCCTAGACACTTTTGATGTGTGTACATCACGCTTACTTTATAAAGCATCACCAAAAAATGTGACCTTTGAACCCCCGTGGCGCAGATGCTAGTGTTCGACCCGGAGAAGCGCATCTCGGTGCTGGACGCGCTGGCGCACCCGTACCTGGAGGAGGGTCGGCTGCGCTACCACTCGTGCATGTGCAAGTGCTGCTACTCGGCGGCGGCCGCGCGCCACTACGCCGCCGACCTCGAGCCCGCCGCGCCGCGCGCCTTCACCGACCACTGGGAGAGGAAGCTCAACTCTGTGCATCATCTTAAAGGTACACATAACGTCTGCGCACGACTGTGACTATATTTGTATTTGGAACTCAGTCCAGACACAACTAGAATTGCTTGCCACCTTCAGTCTGTCACTATTCCAACAGAATGTATGGAAAATTATCTACTTCTGAATCAAAACTGTCACTTTAATTACTAATTTAAAATGTATTGACTAGTATTATGATGGTGTACCATCATCATCATCAGCCCATACTTGTCCGCTGGACATAAGCCTCTCCAATTGCACGCCACTGTGATCTGTTTTCGGCTTCTCGCATCCGGCATCGGCTTGTCCACTGCTACAAGTAAGGGCTGATGAATTATGATGAATAAACTTAGATTAAATTTAAATATATGCACCGATACATTGCAGAGGAGATACACAAGTTCATAGCGGAGCAGTTGCAGACGTCGCGTGTGCCGCTCTGCATCAACCCGCAGTCGGCCGCCTTCAAGAGCTTCGCCAGGTAAACCCCGGACAAGAGGTGAACCACACGCCCGTTATTACCGCACCGGCTGTCAAACGGGAGGTGGCTTGTGAGCCTTGGTACCATGTGATTAAGCTCCATTTTGTACTACAAGAATTTGTCGGATATAGGGTATTTTTGTTCAGTGTAGGGTTTTGGTTGGAGAGTTGAGGTGGTGATAACTAAAATTAATTCTTATCCAATGAGATGGTCATGTTCTATCGATCTCATTAGTGGAAAGGTTGCAAAACACAGCCTCGAGCTGACTTACTTTTTATACTATGAGTAAATCTTATTCAAAATTTGAATCAAATAACAATAATAATTCAGACAAAATATAGTATTTGTCCTCACTGTTTTTGATTTTACGAAACAAAGCCTAAGAATTCAATGTGAATTCCCTGCATCGCCTAAAGTAACACATGAAACCTAAGCTACATTGAACAAAATGCAAAAAAAAAAAACACCAAAATAATAAATCTATTAAAAAGTCCCGTTTCGCAGCCGGCCCCTATCAGCTAAGCGACCACCCCACGCCACACACAGACGTGTTAACAATACATCATATATTTTATTATTATTCATACGGCTTATTTTTCGTAAAACGTACGCTGGCTGGCAACAGTTTATAAAAAAAAATTGAATTCGGTAATCTTTAGATTATAAAATGAAGAACGTTCATGTTTGTTCAACAAAATATTGATAGAGACGAAATTTGAGAGATACATAGGATAGGCAGAGTTATATACCTATCAGGCTTTTAAAGCATTTACTGATTGATCGGTACTTGGTATGTGCGTATGCTAGTGTTTGGACACATTAATGTGTCTCTAATAAACTATATTCTAATAAATATACTGTCAATGGGAAAGAAAGCTTACGAACTAATGGCGCTAGTATAGCTTGACCCAAAACAACACGATTGGTTAATAGATTGTCACCGCAAGTTCATGTGACAGATTGTCTCACTTTCATTGGTTCATATGGGTCAAGCGTACGAAGCGCCATCTACATCCAGCTTCGCGTTTTCTTACCTATTGATTGATAATAACCTGATTCTTAATATCGTTCTTTTATGATAGTATTTTGTCGTGTATTTTCATGTAGGAAAACGGATGAAAAATAGATGTGGTTACTCTAAAATAGGTTTCAGATACTCAAGGCTTGCCATACAACGTCTGCTACCCTAATTGATTTGCTTCTGTATGAAGTTAGTATTCGTAGTTCCCTTCCTATAAAAGTTACGTATTGTCTATGAAAACAAATATTGCTGTCCTATTCTAGCGCTGTTGTTTTATTTTAGTGCAACAGTGACAGCACTGCAAAATAAAAAAAGAAACGAAATAAACAATACTTAACTTTTTTATGTGGGAAATTATTGTTCTTTGCAATTATTTGATTTAACGCAGTATTGTTAACACGTCACGGAACATGCGATTATGTCAGGATAATAAAACGGAAAAAAGCAAACATCACAATTGTTATGAGCTAGCCACGATTAGCACTCGTAGACCTTGCACCAGATTTGAGTGGCGAATCGATTCTGGGCTCGAACTCGGTAATATTGTCGGAATGACAAGCTGAATGTCATCCTGTCATTTTGACACATCCGAGTGACAGGTCGAAATTAGACTAAATAGTTTCCGAAACCTAGATGGAAAGTGCAACGATATTTTTTAGTATTCCACTTGTTATTTAAAAAAGTTTACAATATCGTTGACGTATTTCAAAGATGAAAGTATCTCCTCCGAAGTTCATGAGACTAGTTTCGGTTTATTTTGTTGGTGAATTCGTTTTATGCCTTCGGAGTAGGTACGTAACAATAGGAAGTCATCAGTGAGGCAATGGTAACTGTTCGGTGGTCGCGAAAGCCTACATCGTCCCATCCCCATCCATCCCTGTGTAGTTGTTTTTTGAGTAGGTTATTATTATCAGTTGTGCCTTTTTACTACATAGGCTGTGTAGCATTTGGTCAAGTTTCTCACTTTGTTTCTTTTTTTTTTTTTCAATCGTAATGTTTGTGTGTGTCAATGTGGAGAATGTATTTGGAAATTTGACCAATTGTACCGTCAAGTTGAAAGTTCTTAAGCCATCGCAAATCATGGGGTCGAGCCCAAGCTTCCCGGCGCTAGTTCAATGTAAATAAAACGCGCACAGAACGTCAAAATATCAATCAACCCTCTTGAAATTGTGGCCTAATAGCCACGCTATGTCAAGAGTAAGTAAGGGTTTACTTAAATATGAAAATTTTTCCCCCCCAAACAGCTCTAGGCCGAGTTCGAAGGCAAAAACTTGTTCCCCTTTCAAGACGGCGGCAAAAATACTACTGCTAACGCCCGTGATATTTCTGTGCGCTGCGTAGTGAGCCGCGACCAGTAAGGTTCCAGCACGTTCATACTGCGGTCGGGGGACTGAGCTAACGCATCGGCCCACGTCGGCCTTTTTATCTCTCGGTGCGCCTAATCCAACGATCGATACAGGCTGCTTGCAAAAGAAAAAAAAACAGATCCAAAAAAAAGTATTGGCTCCTTGCAGAAAAAAATTAAATTTAAGTGGGCATAGATGCTGGCCAGAAATATTTTTAATTGTGTTTGACAATTCGTTTGTTCAAAAAAAAGTTGCAGGTGCTTATACACAAAAATATTCACAATAGATTTGAGTAGCAGTCAACAAGATTTTTGACGAAAGTAGTTTTGATGCCAATTCACTGAACATAAGAACATGTAGAGTCAACTGTATCTGCGTAATAAATTACATATATTTTACTTTCTTAGAGCCGTATCGATCTTTGGAAGCGACCGGAAGAGCGTGATCAAAAGAAACGTATTGCTATTAAAGATGCGCTAGCGAGTATCGGCCAATGTTTCATTTCAAAAGGGTTGATCGTCAGGTTCTGGTGTCGATAGTTGCCGATGAGGCGCATGCGCAGGGCTCTTGCCGAACTAAGTAAATGCAGCCACGAGACGCTCCCTTTGTTAACACTGAGTTGTCTGTGTAGTTTCCAGCTTTAAAAAAATATAAATACCGAAAGTGGCTTAGATCTATATTTTATCATATATTGTAAGGGTCACGTGGCTGCAGAGAAATGTGTGGCAAGTGCTCAGAATTGTATGGTTTATGTCCCAATCCTGTTCCGTAGTTTCTCATCCATATTAGGTCCTGCGACATATTACTATCGTTGTTGTCATTGTTCGTCTCAGTGCTGTCAGTAAATATTGACACATGCGTCAGATTGCAGAGATATGTTGTACGAAATGTTCCTTCGGTTTGAAAACATTATTTATATTACTTACACATATTTTAATTCCATGGGGGGTATTTATTTGCAATGGTAAATACAAAACTTCTTTTTATTGTTTATTTATCTATAAATTTTTTATCGATTTGAAGATGACATAGTGGCTATCGCCTGGCCATTGTAATGACAATTAGAACTTAATCTGTTGATTTGCACGAGTTCACTTTGAAGGCTAATCTACTGTAGCCAAAGCAGCACCAGTTTAAATGACGCATGTAATGCTGACACCATAGCAAGTATAGCCAAAGTAGCTAATTTTGGGGTCAGATGACTAAAATGAGTCGCACGAAGGAACATCTCGACATACCAATTACTCTATTACATGCACCTAAACTAAAATACATAATATAAAGTATATAACCGTTCTGCGAGATTTTATTTCATTGAGTAAGAACTTTAGTTTTTTTCTAGTTTTTTCTCTTTGCTCGATATTTGAATGCATCAAATATATGTATAACTCAGCTTCAGTATAAATATTAAAGTCAATAAAATGCGCCTTCATCTCTATTTTAAAAAGAGATTCGTCCAAAGATGCAATGGCCTCTACTCTTTACATGGTCAATATTAATATACTTACCGCCAAGAGAAGTAAAAGCTCGCATGTCTGTAACAAATTATCTATTAAAATGTATTATTACACTATCCTAATATCGTTCATGAGACAACGAAATGACATACGTCAGTCTGCGTGTTTGAAGGGGATATCGCGGGACTTGCATGCAGTAGATTGATTGATTGATTGACGCACAGTGACTGCACCCCGGTTGTGGTGGTTATCTCTTGGAGTAGCTTTCGACTATATGTAGACGTTGTTTTTTTTTTGTGATGCCGTTTGCTCAACTTCTATTTTATTATCTGTAGAAACAGTTGATTTTTTTGAAAATTATATTTAAACAAACATCTATTTTGCATGTGATTGAAGGTGTGCTTGAGGGATTGACGGATCTCTTTTTTTTTAATATTTGTAAGGTTTTTAAAACTAATGAAGATCTTTAATTTTTTTACTATCGGTTGAGAACTCAAAACGCTTCTTTAAGTTAAATGGTTTTTTGATAAATGAGGTATTGCATCAAAGAACCGTTAACTTTCAGAATGATATTAGTACTCAGTCGTATAGTAATGTCATGTCATATAGTAATGTATTACTATATGACATATATCGTAAATTGCGTATTAAATCATACTGGTATCGTCTTAAGGTACATATTGCATTGGCCATAAGCAACTTAATCTATCCCAGAATTCCGTCCGCGATCTCTCAAGCAGCGAAGGCGTGGGTGTGGTGGGAAATGTCATATCAGCGAGAACTCAGAAGTGACGTGACAAGTTATAGTAATATTTTGTCATTATAAATTATTTTAAAGAAAAATGACAGACTTCAACATGTATCTACTAGGCGCTCTTACGATTTTTCAAAGTTCTGCTAGATTTATTTGGTCTACCATCATTGCACCTTGATTCCCTCATCATGGAACCACCTTGGCAATATCATCTTTCAACAAAAACAAAATAAAAAGATTCTTAACAATGAACAAATAAAAAAATCTAAACAATCCTATTATGCAGGATTTTGTTTTATCTTAAGAAAAAAAGGATCATCAAGGAGAAAGACTCCGTCTTTGAAGTTAACCCTTAAAGAAATAAACAGTAGGGTACACAGCTACACTAAACGTCACGACGAGTTCCCGCTTATACGACTGTAGACTTACTATTTGCCACAAAGCACGCTTGTAACTTGAATATGACTGGCAGCTCTACGGTGGCGCACCCGAGCGAGCTGCCGCCGTCGCCGCACCAGTGGGAGTGACGTCACAGCGCCGGTCGAGCAGCGACATCTGTCGTGGAGGACGGGAGATTACACGTTTGATATTCGTACACACCTTGCGTATTGACGGGGGTACCTACTGATCGGTTTGTTGACGTACATTACCTACGAGTATGTACTTATTGTATGTTACAATAGCGATTCTATAGAGATTTGTCTAGTAAAAGAAGATAATTTGGTAACTGATTGAATCTTCAAAGATAATTGTGAAAGTACTTGAATGTACTCATTGATTGACAGTTTCTATGGATAGTTTCGTTATTGTAAGTCGACCGACTATAGTAGGTGTGTTGAAAAAGAAGTGTGTAATTTGAAATTTATTGGTACAACCATCGAGTACTTGATCACGTTAGATTTGTATCTAAATTAAGTAATTGTCTAGTTATTGGCAAATGTCGTGATTCAAAATTAAATTTTTAGCTTAAACGTATTTAGTGAAAATGGTACGTTGTTGGTTGCCCAAATTCTCGATGGTTTACTAAAGCAAAATTGTTCTCTTACGTTGTAAACCTCCTCCGGAAATTCGTATGATTTTACATGTATTTGCTTTAATATTAGTTTTAATAATACAATGTCGACGTTAGATAATTATTATGTTAGAACAATAATTTGCTTAGTGTTAGAACAATGTAAATACAATTTGTGATTTTGTTTTGTGTCGACACGAATTTAATATACTTAATGAGGTATTGTTGTTTTGCTTTGATGAAGAACCATTTTCATTGGCTGATATTTGCCGTAGTTGATTTATAAAAGTAAAGGAAATAAAAATGTGTAAAAAGACCGCATCATACCTCATCGCGATAATAAATAAGTGAGAAAAAAAAATCTTAAAGCAATGCAGCGGATAACTCCCACGGCATGACATAATTGTTAACCAAATGCATTATATAGATTGTACTAAGCGACACTAAATAATGTATTATAGATTGAATTTGGAATTATTCCGTAATATTTGTACTTATTATCTATCTGTGTTGTCAGTATTGAATAGTAGGCTTTGTTGTCAAGCTTAAGACGGTTTGTCGTATCTAGCGAATGAAGTCAGAAACGGCGGGAAAACGTGTTTGAAGACAAAATGGCGGTTGACAAGATGGCGGCCGCGTAGTGAATACAATAATTATAAACAACGAATTCTTTTTGTGGGGCCTACTGTTCATTGTGAGTTTGGACTGGAAAGTGAGTGATCACTGAGTGATTTAGGTAATGTGACCCGATGGTTAGTAGGTCCCATATTATTTCGGAACGTGTGTTTGGTTTGGCGGCTGAATATTGGGCGCCAAAGCGCCCAGTTCGGTTGATATTGAAACACATTTGTGTTTTCTTATGCGCAGGATTGCTCTTTCAGGAAGCGAGCTATTGAGTAACTTTTAGTCATCAAGTAAGTTTAAAATGAGAGCCCAATTTCTCCAAATCTCCAGCCTTTGCTGTAGATGTTATTCTTCAGTTTATGGCGCGAGTTACTTGATGATTAAATCCTGGTTCCAATGTTCGAATCTATCCATTAACGCTCTACTGACGGTTACCTTCAGTTGTGTCAACAGTCAATACGTCTTTAACAGATACCTCCGGACATTAAAACCATTGTACAAATGTTGCTTATCGACCGTGAAAGAAGCCCGCCCCAGAAGCGTTGCAACTAAACCGTACAAACACTATACAGGGTAATAAAGAATTACCTTTTTAAGTCGAAGTCTACTTCTTCTGTAGTCTTTACTGAGTCCATTTCAGCAGGTATCAATGCCAAGGAACGAAGAACAAACTTCCCATACAAACTCGATCAGTTGCCAAAATGAAACCACAGCCCCCTAGCAAAACGTTTCTAGAAAGAAATGACAAGACATACCAGGCACTGCGATTGGTTGATACAAGTTAAGTCGCACGATGTGTGACATAGCAGCCAATCACAGAGCGTATGTCTTGTCTTTCTTGACGCGCGTGCTAGGACCGCTGTTTCAACCTCATCATACAAAAAGACAATCAGCTGGTTGAGTTTGTACGGGAAGCTCGAATTGACACCTGCCAAAATGCATTCAGTGGAGTGCAGAAATAGTCAGCTCAGCCTTAAAAGGGTATTTACGTATCGACCTGTATACGTGAATCGTAGAGCTAAACCGCTTTTGCGAGTACCTCAATAGGTACAAGTAAGCCTGAAAGTGTTTTTGTACGCATTGTATTAGCAATAAATGCTGCAATATGAATAATATTCATTGACATGTAATTATGCGTTTCTAATAGTTTTAATTTAATTTTAATTCGTGACGTTGTATTATATTATTTTATGATTTTCGAATTTGGTGTAGATGGTGCGCGTACACCGTGTACTTAAACTAAAATGAACATTCCAAAACAATTGGTTTCGTACTATATGAAAACATTATCTGATCATTCTAGCTTCCACAAAGAATTCGATCAAATACAATGAGGTCTTTCCACAGTCTGCTCCGTCTAGTGAAAGAACTTGAAAACATTTTTTTAGCATTCAAATTTTGTGAAAATAAAATGTCCTCATTAATTGAATCTCTATAAAGCGCCATCTATGCCGTGTTTATGGAAACGTAACACCATTTTACACACAATATGACATCGACTGAACCTTTTTTTACGTAGTGAACTTAGTTAGGCTTTAGATGAAATAATAGATTGCAAAGAGCTAAGTTAGGATTTGGATCTGTGAGTATATTAATGTTTAGTTTAATCGAATGAAGAGCGCGGTCCTTTAAAGTGTCAAATGCAACTTCACAAAATGAAGACCGCACTGTCGGATTATTCATAGATCTTTGATTTTTTTCCTTTTGTGGTGTAAATTATTGCAGTAGTGAGATGTTATTTAGCGATGTTATAAATGTAATAAAACTGATATTGTATTTCATGCATTTATAAATTAGTTATTAAGACATTGTGTGTGAGAACATCCGCGACATATAGCTGTCCTTGTCATCTCGGCTCTTTGGATAGAGATCGCTATACCTTGAGGTTTGTACCGTAGTCAGGCATTACAATAAACGCGTCCCAATGTCGTAATAAATCGAAAGGATATATCCCTAATGTGTGTTTTATAATACATTAGAAGCCTTAACATTAGTTCAAAACTATATAAAATTAAATGGAAAAAAAATATTAAACGTGTACATAGGTAGGTTAGTTTGTTAGGCTTTAGTGTTCATTTGGAATGTGAGCCCCAGTAGGTGTCGAGCCCACACGATTGTATTCAAGTGTCTGCGGCGTGGCGAATGTTACAGATCACCGATGTGGTTCATACAATAATCTCTCTTTCTCACAGTCTGCTGCATATCCCTGGCATTGTTGAAGTAGCACTGAACACAAATCCAACCAATGAAGCGCCAATAAGAGAGATTTGTCCCCGATGATGTGTGACGCGCGTCCCGCCCTCGGCAGATTCCGCGATGGTACAAAGAGGACCGCGGCCGGGCGCTTAGCGTGTACATAGGGCGCCCGCGCCGCGCACAACCCACCTTGCCTTATCTCAGATAGCTGACTCTGTGATCCAGTAGGGTTAAATATTAAATCGGACTATTTACCCCTCTCCCCCACCCCCCAATGCATTAATCCCACATCCCCCAATCTGGCTCCCATGTACATAACGTAGTGTTTTTCATGTTTTCTAAACGCTTAAAAGTTTTATAGCGAGTTGATAGAGTTATTCGTAATTTAGTTCGCATTTCGTCCGCTCAGTGCGCCGTGGCGGCGTTGGAGTTGCGATAGCGCTTACAGCGCCGCCGTGTGTGTGCGCGGTGGAATGCGGAACTGAAAACAATTTTACGTGTTAGTCGCTGGGTTAGGTGTCTGTATATAACATGGATATTGTGTAGTTAATGTAAGCGTAAGTCTTAGATAATCATTCAAGCACGCTCGATCACAGCCTCTTGGTATTATGTAAAAATACGTTTTTCCAGACTTTCAGCGATCTCGTATTTTTTAAGTTTAAAGTACACCACTGTTTACACAAACGATCCTTAGTTAGTAAGATTGCATTGCACTGTTTTGTAGTTAATTTGTGCCGGCTCTTTGTTTCCTATCTGCCGGCTGTTGGGTGATCAACTGCTTTAAACCGTTTCGCTGACAGCGAGTGTTATTACAATAAAACTAACATTTGTGTCTTATTTGCTGTCGGGGAAAGTGTTGAAAAAGTTACCTAATGGTCGTGTAGGGTGACAATGTTTTTAGATGAAATGTGTCGAAAAGAATATTTTAATAATTGCACTCCTTTTTTTGTGGTCAGTCAAACTTCCTTAGTGTTAACGTAAGCCTAAGTTTGCTCACTCGATAAACACGCTTTGTACTGAGTATTCCTTTTACTTTATTATGTAAATACCTAGTAATAACTATTGTGATATAAGTTGTTTGTAATCGAGTTAGTTGTAACTCAAATTTTGTGTTCGTTCTTTACTCACAATATTTTCAATGGATAATTAGAAGAAACAATGAAAGAGATATCATTTTGAAATTGACAATTTAGTCCATAACAATGATTCAATGTTGTAAAATAATGTTTGTTAAAGATTAAGATTTAATGTAATTTCGTTACGGGAAATAGTATTTTCAAAAGAAAAAAATTGGTTCTTGTAACAAACAGTTAAATTTCATTAATGTCTAAATGTCTTTAGCAAAATAGTATCCACGCACTGAGAGTTCTTTACTTAAGTTTCTTTATATTTTAATTTAAGTGTCACCAATAATATGATTTTTTCTCACATTTTTTTTTCTCAAAATGATGATCACCGGAATGTTGTTTCGATTCCTATTCACTACATTAGTAACTAACTGATTCATTTCGAATTAATTTAATATTATAACAATTTGAATTATTGATTTAATAATGTGATTTAGTTTGTTCCGATATAAATGTAAGACTAACATTTTGTAAATATTTTAGATATGTGTTTTCCGTTACGATGGAGTTAGTTGCATTTTACCAATTTTTGCAAACTGCCAAAAGTATGTGTATAATTTTGTAGCGTAATGAATTAAAAGTACGTCGTAGTGAGGGGCAGCGCGCCGCACGCGCTCGCCGCTACCTCTCTAACAATAAACTACTGCATAATTACTTATCGACTTTCATTTTAATACCTAAAACACACCTATTCGGTTCTGCTGCAATTGGGAAGAAAACCCATGCACTATACCCTTTTTCACGGCTGAAAAGCCCTGACAGTTTATTACATTTCCGCATCTTTTTCAATACATCTTAAAAATAAACTAAACTACAATTTGAAAAGTAATATTAATCCTACAAAAACTGCGAATTTTTTGCTGAAATGTATACGTAATGTCCATATACATCATTGTGTGAGATCATCAAGTGTCAGGGCTCTTCAGCCATGAAAAATGAAGGGTACAACAGGCAAAGAATAGGGAATGTCCAAATGAGTTAATTTTTGAGAAATACAAATCCAAAAGTTCGAAGTCATGGACATTACTAGTTTTTTTTCCTTTCAACCAAAAACAAAACTGCCTTGCTTGCTTTCTAGTTATTTTCATTAAAAGCTAATGATTCGGAATAAAAGTACCATAGACAATAAGTTTCTTCCAATTGAAAAAAAAAAATGTGACAATGCTTGTTCTTTGCCTGTACCCTTCAAATGGTATAGTAGCGCTAGTTTCGCTTTACGATATAACGGGACGATTAGTTAAACGATTGTCACTTTCGATAAACCAATCGATATCGTCACTTTCATTGGTTCATATGACTCAAGCTTACTTATCGCCATTTGTACTCGGCTTTGCGTTTTCTTCCCTACTGCAGCGGGTATGTCACACACAAGTTTCTTTCTCCCACTTTTCCTAGAGAAGGAAAAGGACGAACGAACTACTGTTGTTCAATAAGGTCTTGTTCTATGGAACAAATGGGATATCCCACTGCAGCGATAGAGAGAGTTAGGTAGAGTCTGGGTTCGCCCTCTCTTTTGGGCCCTTAGAAGAATTGGACTACTGGCGTACGAGGCGTGCTAAAAGGGGTACAGGAACGGTCCCGCGTTGGACGGCGGTGCCGCATGCTCCGGTTACCCTCGTAAAACAGGATCATACTGGAGTGGACGAATCACCGTCCGCCCCGAGGTGAAGCCCACAGAGGTTGGTCGCACGTTGCGTCGTGCCTGGAGAAATAACCTCTCGGAACCAACTACTTGTATGGGACGCCTTATCTAGTACGCTGGTACCATAGATATCGTTGGGTTTTTGTACTATGTATTGATTAGTTAACGTTAGTTCACTATTGGACGATTAGTCATTGAATTCTAATACATAATAGATAATACGATAACCTATGCACGACCTTGGCCTCTCCACAAATAATCTATGAACGTTTTACGTAGGTAGGTACTGACTATCCGTGCTTTCTAATTCTTACATTTATATTTGTTAGGTCGCAGAGTTAAGGACCTGTGTGTCTAAGTACATTTTCTGCACAGTTTCTATTTTTAGCAGAGTTATAGATAAGTAGAAGCAGTCTGTGACCTCTCTTTGGTAGAGTTAGTGGTGTACGTACTTACTAGTGATATGTGGAAAATTACCTTTTTGACGTTTATATGTTGTGTTTGTTGTAAGTATCTAGATAATCGAATATTTACATCTTTTTCATTTCACAAACCAGAAATAACTGTTGAATTTACGTTATATTCTACCAATGAATAAGTGTGCACCATCGTCGACTACATCGCTGCTTAACATCAGGCAGGATGGTGGTCAAACGCTTGTTCAATGTAGTTTAAAAAATAAAAATAACAACATGAATAGTTTAAACCGGGTGTTACGGCGCGAAATTAACCAAAGACAAGAATTCAGCTTACCATCGTTATTTGCTTCATTAACAGTCAGCTCGCGACCACGACACATGTAACTGTCGAAAAGTCGTGCAAATAACGAAGGTAAGCTGAATGCTTGCCTTTATTAACCAAAGGCAAGCATTCAGCTTACCTTACTTCGCGTCGCCGTAACACCCGGTTTAAACTAAGTATTAATATGTCAGTGCGCGTTTATCTAAAAAATGAAATATATCAACGACAACAATACAATGACAATTTATATCTGAAATGACAGATGGCGCTAGTTGTATTAGGGGGACAAAAATGTCTACGAAATTACTAACTTCAAGCAGTCCGTATTGAAGGCGACAGTAATTTTTTTAATTGTTTGTCTACATGTTAAAAAGTGTCTGAAGTCTAAATAACTCACCCAAATAATAAAAAAACGCACTATAATATAACTGACAGAAGTCCCCTGGATATCTACTAGCGACATCTAGATAGGACATTTTTGGAGTTTGAAAATTCCCCATTGTTTGTGATTTCCCTTTCCATTCTTCATCATGTCATGCTGAGGAGTTTTCTAAATATCATTCTGTCAAAGATAGTTGAAAACGAAAGAGATGCAACTACTTTATTCTAATCGATCGGCTTCGGACTCGCTCTTTTTTTTTAAAAGATTTTTCAAAGAAATCTTATTTTCATTGTAGGTAGGCACCGTACATTTTCTACATGATGCTACGTAGATTTTATATTAAAGGTCTTGCAAAGAAGAAGTTCAAAATGAACCTTAATGTCTAGGGACACACATGTGAGTTTTTAACCTTACGGTGGTAGACCACAGGATCTCGGCGGACTCAAAGTACGTACCAAATAAAATAAAATGCCGCTTTGACAACTGTTAGCAATGAGTTTGGTAGTAAACTTCCCCTAAAAGAGCGAGTCAGAAGACCTATAAATTAACGTGTTCTCTCGGTTCCCAATATATTCGACAGGTTGTTTTTAAAGAGAACGCATCATTAGGCAAATAATGCCGATTCCGCTTGATCTGTTAAAAAAACAGACATGTAATGTAGATCATTTTTTAATGAAACGCGCACAGACATTATTACTCAATATTGTTCACCGGGTGTATAGGCGCGAAT
>SJJU01016891.1:0-12319 GCA_012932125.1 Conopomorpha cramerella
TTTTTTATTTATTTATTTATTGACATACCTAACCCTATTTTACTGACATACACACGCTGTCGACTCGAAAAGAAGAAGATTCCCAGCACTTGCTGAATCAGAGACCTTTTGCATTTGCCACATCCAACTCCATCCATCTATCTTCTATATATTTGTGATTTTTAATGTGGCGAATAAATAAATGAATAAAATAATAAAACAACACATCACGTACATATGTATTGAAATAACGCATCAGTATGAAACCACAAACCAAACCAACCACTTCACAATTCACAATATAAACCCATTAACGTTAGACCACAGTGCATTGTGCGGCACGTGGCGACAGATGACGTCACATCCGGGACGCCGAGTACCCGCCGGAAGCGCCGGATTCTGTCCAAGATGGCGGACATTCCAGTTAGAGATTAATATACCCGCGTTTACTACGGACGCTTTTTACGGTTTGTTACCAGTTTATATTGACACTTGATTTGTATGAAAATGCGTTGATGATCAAGCCTGAGTAACATTAATATAGAAAACTGAAGAAAATTGTTGTTTAAAAGATAGTACTTTAGTAACAAATGGCTGTCTGAAGAGTTTAATGCATAAACTCGCGCACGTATTATGCATGAAGTGACGAAGACCGAGGTGTTTGCTTCGTCTGTAACGTAAATAGAATACATGCGTTACCACCACAGCCCAACTTTTCCCGCCTTGGGGGTCGTAAGAGGCGACCGAGGGAACTCTCCAGAGGACGGGCAGCAACGCTCTCTGTGAGTTAAACTACAACACCACTGCGATCGCCAACCCGCCTGCCAAACCGTGGCGAATATTGGTATTTCCCCCCAAATTATTGTGAAAATCATTGGGGGAGTAGGATTCAAAGTCACTACTTTCAGAATTATATCATTTATTGAAGTTTTACATTACGTAACCCGGATTTTTTGCTCAAAAGTGTAGACTGCAAATTACAAAAGATACATAATATTTTGACAGGGTTTTGTACACTCTACCACACCTATTCTATACATATACATAATATGAGACAGTCAGCGCTAAAGTGGCCTAACCCTAGACCAATCAGTATGGAGATATAAAGGATTTTAGAATAATTAGTTTGACTTACCGATGACCGTTGGGGGAAAAGGAGTTCTCGAGTTTAGACCGCGTCTCGGCAAACGGAGTGTAGGACGCCCTCAGGCAAGGTGGACCGATGATATACGCATGATGGCTGGCAGAAGCTGGATGCGAGAAGCCGAAAACAGATCACAGTGGCGTGCAATTGGAGAGGCCTATGTCTAGCAGTGGACAAGTATGGGCTGATGATGATGATGATGTGTAGATATTTTGTGGAAGTTTATTGTTGTCCAAATGTTCATTTTTTTTGTAATTAAAATTATGGATTCTTTAACATGAATGACTTCATTTAACATGTTATTAATATGAATAGGAATATGATAAGAATATGTGGCTTAGGCTACTTTAGTGCTGATCGCCTCATATATACCTCTATATAAATTAAGATTTCCTCACAATATTGCCCTTAACTGTAATAGAATTATGCAAATGAAAAATCCATTGCTACACGCCCCGGGCCCTGGTTTCAAACACCATACAAAGTCTGCACTGAATGTAATAAAATGTTTTCTTTAGAAATGGCAATTCATTTACGTCATTTTCTAAAGAGGTGCCTGCTTCCATCCATCAGTAAGTACCTATCCTTTCATGTTATTTTTTTATCTTGGGAAAACCCGTTATGGATACTCTGCCGCTGACTGGGACAACGGATAGGTTACTTGGGCCTCGCACCCACTAAATCCCCAGGACTGGAGTTACCTGGAATCCTGGAACAGCCTGAGCCTAATCTAAGGGTGTTTATTGCAAGCATTCATTAGTGTTTATAATACACACATCAAAAGTGTATAGGGATCAAGTACATTTTAGAAGATTGCAACCAAGAGTATATTTTACAAAAACTGAATTCATTCATAATTTATTCAAAATGTGGTGATACAGGCATGGGGAATTAGGTAGGAGACCAATCCAGAAGATTACATTTGATTTAAATAGATTAGATTTTTTTAGAGCTAAAAATGTTCTTGATCCCTAGACACTTTTGATGTGTGTACATGGAAAGTTTGCCAGCTCGTGACCACGGCACATGTACCTGTGTCTAAACGTCGAGCAAATACCGAAGGTAAGCTGCACGCTTATCTTTGTTTAATTTCGCACCTTAATATCCGGTATAAACTATGAATATGTAGAAAGTGTTCTAATTTTTTTTTATCACTATGAACAAGCGTTTTAATTGCACTCAATTCTTACTAGACTTGATCGTGGTAGACAACAATGCAAAACAATATTTCTATGATTTTAAACCCAAAGAAGGGCAGGCATATGCTAATTCGCTCGGTTCACTAGACGTATTCAACACAACATAACAGCGGGCGAGCCTAACGCCCGCTATAGGTCCTGCATACCTAAGCGAGGCGTTAGGTATGCAGGTTCACGATGTTCTCCAGATCTAAGCATGCATGGGAACAGACAGCGGGAAGCTACTTTGTTTTATTTTTTCAATTATTTATTATTGTACCTTTTGTATTTTAATTTAATTTTCTCATTTTATATTGATTGCAAATAAATTGTTTTGAATTCAATAGTTCTAAAAGAAATTTTGTGCAGAAATGTGAAATAAATGAATTATTATTATTATTTAGGTATACTAAGTAATGATAATTATGTAATTTTACCGACACAGTTTTTACGGAAATGTCAAGCACACTACGAAGGTAACTTCGTTCTTTTTTGTTGACGAGGGGGAAAATCCTCATGGACACACCGCACCGCCGCTATGGGGACGGCGACGGGGTAGTGTCAGACTTCTTCTGACTAAAACCTCCCCGGTGGCCTTCAATCACCGCTGGTGATGGGTGGGTCCTGGGCACCCAGAGGACATTCTTCAAGGCGCACCCAACGAGCGACCAGCCCCTGTGGAAACTACGAAGGTACCTAGACTTATCATTGGTTAATCTACCCGGTATACAGTTATAATATGTAGCGATTTTTTTTTTCATAGTCAAACTAACGGCAGAGAAACAGAACCAACGGCGGGTCATATCCTTAAATGAGCTTGTCACCATTTTATTTTTTTTCCTTTCGCAGTGTAGTGATGGGGTATTTAGAATCGAAATCGATCTCACAATCGGAGGTAATCATCATCAATCAAGTTCGATTTGAACGATGAAAAGAAGTTATATCCGGCAGGAAATTTAACTTAGGCCTTTGAAAGGGACAGTTTTAAGGCTGCGGCACACTGCCTTCCGAGAGCTAGGATCTTGTGGTAAAAAGTATTTTTCTTCTTCCGGGTTCGTATGTCTTGATAAAGGTGGTTTATTAAGGATTAAAATCAATGTGCAATTTTCAGGGCTACTATATATACTGATATTATATTAATAGTTTAAGCCGGGTGTTACGGCGCGAAATTAACCAAATACAGCAGTCAGCTCGCGACCACGACACATGTAATTGTGTCGAAACGTCGCGTCGGGCAAATAACGAAGGTAAGCTGAATGCTTGTCTTTGGAGTCTTCGGATAATTTCGCGCCGTATCCAAAGGTGGCAGCTCATTTTTTATTGTTTCTTTACATGTTACAAGTTTAGCCGTGTGGTGACGGCAACAAAATACATGTGGCACCACCCCAGCCCAGCTTTTTCCGTCGTGGGGGTCGTAAGAGGCGACCGAGGGTCCTCCCTAGAGAACGGACAGCAGCGTTCTCTGTGAGTTACACCACAACACCACTGCGATCGCCAACCCGCCTGCCAAGCGTGGCGATTATTGGCATTTCCCCCCAATTGATCATAGAAATCATTGGGGTTGCACTCGTCCAGTAGTGGACGTCATGTGGCTGATGAAAGTGATATGTTTAAAAAAGTGTCTGAAGTTTGAATCAAAATAAATAAATACACTTCACGCCTTTTAATCCCAAAGCGGGGTAGGCAGAGACACTTGCTAAAGCAAATAAGTATGCCCACTGTTCACCAGGCGTATTTAACCCAACGTAACAGGAGGTGAGGCCATCGTCGTTATAGGGTTCACACACCTTGTGGTGTGCGCGTTTCATCACGATGATGTCCTTCACCGTATGAGCGTTGCGTTGCGTACATAGGCTCTGAAAAAGAGTCCCATTGGTACACGTCCAGTAGCCGGACTCGAACCCGCGACCTCCCGATCACAAGTCAAGTATCCGACCAACTGGACCACAGACGCTTTGAATCACTAACTCAAATAATAAAAAACATACTAAAATATAACTGACAGAAGTCACCCTGGACGCCTACTAGCGACATCTAGAGAAGAAATTTTTGGAGTTTGAAAATTCCTCATTCTAAACATGACTGATTAGCGCCATCTGTGAGATGTTTTGGACAACTTTTGATATTTGTTTTTTTTTATTTATTTATTTTCCAACACTTAACCTATTCTTACAGCAATGCCAATTCAATAGGTAAGCTAATAACATTCTATAAACACATTCACATTGTAACAACATTAAAGCATATCATACAGTACGTAATATAGTTTGTAGTATGGGAAGACGAAACAAAAAACAAAACAAAAAAAATAAAGTAGGTATCTGGTCGTTTTTTTACATTTTATGTGGTGCACGGTACGATACAATTCTAGTCGCCACTTGTGCGAACAGCATATCTGTGCATGTAAATATGTCGATTTGGTCTGCAATAACGTTAAGGTAGGTAATTGGGCATATAGAGAGAATGGATGACAGGCGATTGACGAAAGAGATTTATATGGGTGATGTAAAGGGCCGGGTGAGTAGAGGTCGCCCCAGAAGGACATATACAGACCAGATTGGTGAAGGTGGCGTGAAAAGTACTCGAAACCGAAGGTCATGTATGAAAAGATGTATGAATGTAGATGAAGCGAAAGGGGTATGTAAGGACCGTGACAAATGGAGATCTGTAGTCTCTGCCTACCCCTCTGGGAGACGGGCGTGAAGTGTATGTATGTATGTGCTAATTGCGCGCGTGAGTGGTGCCCGTGCGAGTAAGTTGGTCCGTCCGTTTTGTACCGTTAGCAGAGAAGGCGATATAATCGAAGCAGTCAAAAAAACTCTCATTTCCCTTAGCTCGCGTATTTCATGACCAGCAGTGTTAGACGAGTGACAGTACGGAAGGGAAATGAAAGAGTCCCCGCAACGGGAAGTGGCATTAGTCAGCGGAGTGACTGGCGGGTCGAGGCGGAAATGAACTCGTCCGACACATTAGTCAATCGATGGATACAACAAATCAAAAAAAGATGTTTTGATTTCTCCTCTTTCGTATGTCGATGACAGGATCCTACAGGATGGATTTGAGGTCATGATTCAGACACGCTTTTGCTTACTCAGCAAATGATAGCGATTTCAATGGTATACTTACACACATCAAAAGTGTCTAGGGATCAAGAACATTTTTAGCTCTAAAAAAAATCTAAAGTAAGTAGTAATTTAAATCAAATCTAATCTCTCCTACCTAATTCCCCATGCCTGTATCAATGACTTATCACCACATTTTGAATAAATTACGAATGAATTCAGTTTTTGCAAAATACTGGTTACGCCCCGGGGTCGAGAAACAGGCTAGAATGCCAATAGAGGTAGTGACAGTTCGAGAGGCCTAAGAACATTCCAGTATCAAGTCGCGCATACAACCACTAACACAGTGCCTATATCGTCAGAATGTATAGAAGGACTCGAAAGTCGAGAAAGTGTGGTATTTTCGAAGCCACAAGCTACTTCCTCACCACAATTAGGTATACACCCTACTTACCTCTGTTTCGTTAGGTAGGTATAAACACGGAGCCGTCCGCGTACTCACAAGTAGGTATAAATCTACACTACTGTTGAGTAGGTATAAACACTGCGAGCTGGCCGACCGACGGTTAGGTATTTAATTTATTATTAAACGTCGACTCGAGAATGTACCCTGAACCTACTCGAAATGTTCTGGATTGTGTACCGTGGTATATAAAGAGCGACGATCGAGTCGGCGGACAGTTTCAACTAAACAGCGATACAGTGAACATCAAGAGAGAAAATTAAAGAGAGTTAACAAGTGATTGTGTGATTGTAAAAGTGTTTATTAGCGATCTTAGTTTAACGATTGTAATTAGTTTGTGTAATTACAGTGCCGGAATAAAGTGTAATTCTTGATTTTCGTAGCAGTGTCATTTTTCTATCGGTACCCACCCCCCACGTACGTAACAATACATTGTTTGTAATCTTCTGAAATGTACTTGATCCCTAGACACTTTTGATGTGTGTATTTTTCTGAATAAAGTTTTTTTTCCATTTTTTTGTTATCACTATGAACAAGCGTTTGTTCACTATCCTGCTTTTGATATCATGTAAGTGCGCGTTTCCTAAAAAAATATTATATACTAGAGTAGAGTATACGAGCCGCGATTTTGTTCGCACATTTTCAGTATTTTGTATACCTTCGTTTGCATCATTGGAGTTTTATATCAAATATGCCATTTTTTATTATTATTAATAAAATATACATTAATTATTCTATGTATGACACAGCTCTACAAAAATTATATTCGCTTATTTATAATTTTGTCGTGTATTTTTTTTTAATTAAAACTTGTGGACGCGACAGACGTTCTCCTGTCTTAATGGGGATTGTTCACATTTTTTAAGTGGTGTTTTTTACAGTATTTTCTGAAAATATAGACCATTTTAAGAAACTAATTTGAATATTTTTGTATAAAATTGTCTAATTACATTTTAATTAATTTTTAAAGCTTAGACCGGAAATACGTCATCATTGCGTTGAAAGAACACCGTCATCGTAGCCAGAAAAAAATAACACGATTGACATCTATAAAATGACAGTGACTGTCAACCTACATAATATTACGTAAACAAGAACCGAATAAAATAGGTAGGTTTTCAAAATATTTGCAGTTTGTTTTGTTACTCCCTTCTGTCACAGCTGTCACACGACAAACTTCAATCAGACTTGGCACTTCAGTTACTTTTTTTGCTTTGGAATACATTCCTATGGGCTGAGCTATGACGTCATAGTCTTCAAATAAAAGTTTAACTTAAAAGTTGAAAATAATTTCAATCCATGAAGATTTTGTAAATCTGATTCTTGATAATGGTTAATTAAGGCTATTCCTCGAAATGGTTTTCGAATTGGACATCTTGAGAAAATTATGAACAATCCCCATTATTAATGTGAAATTTAATAAACTACCTAATATAATAATTATAGGATAATTATATGAATAACCTCAGGGGTGGCATGTGTCCAGCAGTGGATGTTTTTTTTTTCTTCATAAGAACCTTTTAATGGGGATTGTTCACATTTTTTAAGTGGTGTTTTTTACAGTATTTTCTGAAAATATAGACCATTTTAAGAAACTAATTTGAATATTTTTGTATAAAATTGTCTAATTACATTTTAATTAATTTTTAAAACTTACGTCATCATTGCGTTGAAAGAACACCGTCATCGTAGCCAGAAAAAAATAACATGATTGACATGTAATGATTGACACAACTATAAAATGACAGTGAACTGTCAACCTTAAAACTAACCGTCACGTCACGTCATTTCATTATTCATAATAATATAATCATTAGTTTGTTTTGTTACTCCCTTCTGTCACAGCTGTCACCTGTCACACGACAAACTACAATCAGACTTGACACCTCAGTTACTTTTTTGCCTTGGAATACATTCCTATGGGCTGAGCTATGACGTCATAGTCTTAAAATAAAAGTTTAACTTAAAAGTGAAAAATAATTTCAATCCCTGAAGATTTTCTAAATCTGATTCTTGATAATGGTTAATTAAGGCTATTTCTCGAAATGGTTTTCGAATTGGACATCTTGAGAAAATTATGAACAATCCCCATTATATATATAAATATTAATGAATAAGCACAACAAAGGAAGAATTAGCGAAATCGATTCACCCGTTCCAGGGAATGCTTATTTATTTACATTAGCTCACAGTGAAGCTTTCCAAAGATAAAATAATACCTAAAATCGGTCCAGTAGTCTCAGAATCTGTTTAATACAAACAAACTAACAAATGTTTCCTCTGTAATATATAGATTAAGCTCTGCAGACACTCCCCTATCGTTGAAGTTCGTATGTTCAGAAATAACGAGCTCTATGCGACTTTTAATCGCAAGTTTCCTTCATAGCGCCCCGCGATCACACCCGCGCGTGACTTACATACTCAATTTGTATTGATTTTATTCTTTTTTTTTCACGCCGGACCGGATATTGGATGTCTCCCGGCAATTTACTCGACGACGACGTGACACATTTCCGGTTTAGATGGATGCCGGTGGTATTATTGATATTGTTGAAGAATGCTGAATAGTGATTTTTTTTTATCACTATGAACAAGTGTTTGACCACCATTCTGCCTGATGTTAAGCAGCGATGTGGTCTACGATGGAGCACTCTTGCAATATCTAGGAATGTAAATACATAAACTTCCTAACTAATAATTCGTCTACTAATAGAGCGTCTGTGGTCCAGTTGGTCGGATATTTAACTTGTAACCGAGAGGTCGCGGGTTCGACTCCGGCTACTGGACGTGTACCAATGGGACTCTTTTTCAGGACCTATGTACGCAACGCTCGTACGGTGAAGGACAACATCGTGATAAAACTCACACATCACAATGTGAGTGAACCCTATAACGGCGATGGGCTCACCCGCTGTCACGTTGGGTTAAATACAAGCGCGTGAACCGTAGGCATTTGCTTAGAAATTGCCTAATCGCGTAAAGATACCAAAGATTATAAGCTGTTGCAAATTTGAAGTATGTACCACAAGTAGTTTAGTTTTAATATGCAAAACTAACTTCTATCTTCTCTCCTGAACATGTTCCGTTTTGTAGATCCGACTTTCTTAATAGGGACCATCGATGTACATGTTGAGGAGATGGTAAATATAATTGAAAGATTCACAAATAAAATAATGTGAATTGAAGTCTTGTCTTGAAGGATAATACTCCACATTTACTCCATTACAAGCATAAAAAGTACCTAAAATCAAACAAACAATATGGAACCCACGCGCCAAAAGATCCTTATCGGTACTTACAAAACTATTTTGCCCAAACTCATAACAGAAACGGGCCACCTCTTTGGAACTTACCTGTTCCAATTTCAAACCCTCTTGTCCCATTGGCGGCGGGCAAATGAGGGTAGGAAACATCTTTAATTGTTCAGCGAACCTGCATAATAGACAGCGTCAATTTAAGTTGGAAAACACCACGAAACCACCACGGGACTTGGGCGGTAAAATTTCACCCCAAATTAGGTACAGTCGGATGCAAAAGTGTTCTGCGTGCTTTTGCATCCTTTTTGTTATTTTTTATAGCTTGACAAGGAACTAGAATTAAACTAGAATGGGCGTAAACACTACTTCTTTGGAGCGTGAAATTAATTAGATATTTTTTTAAAGAAACGCGCACGGACATAATAACTCAATATTGTTCACCGGGTACATCGGCGCGAATATAATCAAAGACAAGCTCGAGCTTACCTTTGTTATTTTACTGGACGTTTCGACGCAGATGCATACGTCGTAGTCACAAGTGGACTGAACCTGGTGAATAATAATTACATACACAATTACAAAATAAAGAAAGTTAACCAATTAGACGAAACAAACACAGAAATGGCGAAAACAAAAGGGCTCTGATTCAGCGTGTGCTGGGAGTGGCGTGGATTAACACAACACTCTCAGCACTGATCTTCCATCAGTGCCCGAGACTTGTATTACTATATACGTATATATAGTAAGTACAGTTACTTAATTAGTAATTGTACTTTTCTCAATACTCGACATGCAGTCGGCCAAAAAATTGCACTATCAGTTTTGTTGGCACTTCTTACGTTACCAAAATATCAATAAGACAATAATGTGACAAAGAAACAATGAACCTTCTTATATTGACATTCATATACTTTCAACCTTAGAGTGAAAGACCAATTTCTTGGCCGACCGTACAAGACGCTCTAAGGGATATCCATGGTACCAAATGGATTATTATGGTTTACGAGCGAGAAGCGAATTTATGTATGTAGCTATACTCTCCCCTTATCCACTCTAAAACTTAAATGATACTATCTATCACGAGGTGTAGACAAATCCTACGGATTATGTGTCCGTGGTATACCTGCACCGTGTGCTTCTTCCATTTTCACATAGTGGCATTTTAATACATTAACATAGGGTCTAAAAATCCGTGAGCAAAAATTTCCGGGTCGTATATAAAAATTCAATTAACTGAAAGTAGTAATATTATATACAAGACAACTTTATGACTTTCTTTTACCCTTTATCTCTCTCCTCGGTTGCGAGATATTTTTTATTTTGATGAGTTGTGCAATTTTTTTTTTGTTACTCACGAGTGCATTTTACACACATCAAAAGTGTCTTGGGATCAAAAACATTTTTAGCTCTAAATAAAAATCTTCTCTTATTTAATCAAATCTATCTTCTGGATTGGGCTCCTACCTAATTCCCCATGCCTGTATGACTTACCACCATATTTCGCATAAATTATGAATGAATTCAGTTTTTGTAATTATATTCTTAATTGCAATCTTCTAAAATGTACTTGATCCCTAGATACTTTTGATGTGTGTATTTCGAATCCTGTAGTTTTTCACGCATTTTAAAATTGTAAGCTTCTCAAACTCATGCCCTCGTTGTCATTGTCATCACAAATTACAGTGATAGCAAAGATGTACCTTAGCTCTTCTCTTCTCAAAAGAAAAACCAAAAATAATTTTGAGAATTCGGCCCCGAGACACATGTGAACCTGACTGTACCCTACAGAGCGAAACTTTTGTTACAAAGCGTGAACCTTCAATATTTATTCGTGCAATGGCTCGTTAATCTGTGGCCTTGCGGAACTTCGTCGAAAACTTCCACCAGAATACCCCACAGCAAACAACTTTTACATAGTTTTTGGTGACCCCACTTGGCAACTTATGTTTTGTTTTCAGCACGATTTCCGTTTTCCTTGTGTGTCAATTATTCTTTGCACGTGATATCCAAAGTTTGTAATCTCCGCTTTGCGCTCTCCTCTTTTCAGGTACGTTCGGCCAAGAATGTAGTATAACAATGGGGAATTTTCTTTGACGTTTTTCTGGCAGATTTTCGTCACAATATAACAACTCTGCCTTATTGATAGAAAGCGTCACGAAAATGGGGAATTTTCCTTGACGTTTTTCTGACAGTTGATAGTTGTTTGTCTTCAAAATGCTTTTGGGAAGGAAGCGCCTCATTTGAGCACTGCAAGGCGATGGTACGCTGAATTTTGACGTCGACGGGTTTCTCTGAATGACGAAGTTCGTGCAGGCGAGTAGGAAAACGTTGTTAGTAAAAGAAAATCGACGTATCACCTATGAAACGATTCGTGGACTTCTTGGGATCGGTATGAGTCAGATTCGAACCACCCGGAGAAAAAGTTCATGTAGTCCGATCAGTAGGACTACGTGGCCAGAGGGGAAATATCGCGTTGTTGTAGCAAATTAGCGATATGTATTAGGTTTTTCGGTCCCACTTATTATCCCGTGTTGGCCTCACAGTTGTTTTTCAGTGAAACAGCGATCGTACCATCAAATAGTTTGTAACACAAGCTTCTTAAATACAGCGTAAAATACCCGCTCCTAGTACTAGTTGCGATTTTTTTTGCCATTTTATTTCACAACCGAATAACTCATCACTTTGTTAAAAACAAAACTTATCGTTTATACAACATGAAAAACCTTTCAACCTTATTTTTGTACGTTTTCAACAAATGACGTTTAAAGTCACGTGACATCTGCCATAATTGGCTGTGGCAACACCGGCATTTGCGACTGGCAACTTCACAGCGAATCAGAGTATGCTAAAACTCTTCAGCTTGACCCTTGCGCCTGAAAATGTCAAGTAAATTATGCACGGGAGCTAAATCCGGCTAATGAAGGTCGGGATTTTCATTACCGCAGATTATAATTATTTACCGCGCGCGGGAGATCACCGTCACAGACTCTGTTTGCCCTCGCAGCGCCAACATGGCTGATTTATATAGATTTTGCTAATGAAACAGGTCGTTTGATCTGTACACAACATTTTAATTAGCACGATATACTGGCTGCAAAATATCTGTATTATTGCTTGTTCGAATATTGTCGTAAGAGTAGAAATAAAATTATATATTACTAGCTGTCCCCGGCAAACATTTGTTTTGCCATGGGAAGTCACCTTTGCACCCCGTGTATTGGAAGAAATACACATTA
>SJJU01016897.1:0-16039 GCA_012932125.1 Conopomorpha cramerella
TCGTTCTAGGTATTAGTATTTCTTTCAGAATCATTGATTATTTAGAGCAACTCCATCACCACCCACCACCCAAGCCCTACCTGTCTCTCGGCGTACGGACCATTATCTAGGGACGTGCGCGAGAGAGCATGCTAATACCAACAAGGGCAGTATATAAATCTGCATTGTATCTTTATATTGATGTTCCTAGAGTAAGTTACAGTACATTAATCGTTTGAACCAATGGTTAATATCGCGCCCTAATACCAGGTACAAACTATTAAAAAAAACAAGTGACAGTAGACTTATCATATACACATATCGCATAGACAAATGAAAAGATTGCTGAAAAACCACAGTCTATCACACGTCATGTTAGTTCAACCCACTCAATAAACGACTAGTTACTAAATCCAATTTTGGTATTACCTAAAACAAATATGGCAAGAGACACTAAACAATTTAGATAACCTGCCTACACATAATATGACAACTAGCTCTTAATACAGCTATTAATTATACAGTTTATGTTTTTATAATGTTATTGATTTGTTATTACATGAAAAAATAAATCGCGTATTTGAGGGATATGACACAGGTTTTTCTTACAATACACGATGGCGTAAAAGGCCTAACCTAATTTAACCTAAACGATATTCCAAGCGCGAAGAGCTGTGTTATTGGCCGTTAAGTATCCTTACAATTAGTCCAGGCAAGGATACGTACAGGTTATTTAGTATATTCTTTTATAGATATGGAATACATAATGCAATTAAGGCCTAAGCAGAGATAGCTATCTTCTACCCACGTCTCACGCGATAGACGATGAACCCGATGCCGTGGTGTGTGTACACTGAACATAAAATAAGGGAGGCGATACGTGATGTACGAATATCTTTAAAATCTTAGTCATATCCCATTTTCATGCTTCTAAAAACCCAAAGTAATTAACATGAAACACACACACATACACACACTATGCTTGCTACGGCATGAATGGACTTGAGCTGCAGCTGGTCGTTGCTAACCTGATCCTTAAAACTATATATCTACGAAGGCCATCGAAGTCCGCACACGAACATATAAATCAAAGAGCGCTTTGTGCCTCCCCTCTCATTGAACCTTTAAGCCTATCATAAAGATTGCCTGCTATAGTAATGCCATACAACAATACACGACTCCGGCAATATTCAGATGAACTTTTCATGATAAAACAATCTCATCTCATTCAGCAGGCGGGTGCGTGGGCACGAAAAATCATCCACTTTGTTTTATGATTGTGGCGTGAACACACGACGCGCGGCAAATGTAATATCCTTAGAACACCTACGCGTTTTACTCGCATACGCTACTCTATAATGAAGGATGTCTACATATAGAAAAATATTCAGGGTGAAAAGGTTGTTCGCCTACACTTATATCAACGATATTCCTTTCTAGGCCTAAATTATTAACATAATTTCAATAAGTTATTTAAAGTAAAAACTCGAAGTACCCATATTTCTTTTATATTGCTAAAGCGGTGTAGGCAGCGTACGTCACCGTATCGTGTAAATTATCTAGGAATGACGAGACGTTTTCGTAATAAAGATGGGCAAGACGAAAATCCTCAATCATAAAAAAGGGGGAATGCGAAACCCACGCGTGCGTTTGTAATGCGCTGGTGTGGCGGAGTCGCGGCGCGTGGGCGGCCATTGAGTGAGGGTGGTGAATGAGGCGCACCGCCCGCCCTGCCGTCCGCCGCCCCCGCCCGCCCTCGCCCGGGCCGCCGCACACACTGACAAACACCCACGCACACCAACCCACCCACGTGTAAAGCTACGTTTCTGTTTCTGAAATGTTAATTTATTAGATCACCCCCGATCTCACGTTTTCGTTCACTCGTTTAGATATATAAGCCTGTGCGAAAGGCCACGCCACAAAATGGAGGGTCGTGCGTGCAAAACTGCGATGTGTTGATGTGTATGATTCTATATCTAACAATAGATAAAGTTCTAGGCCCTAGAATAACCTAGGGCGTGGGTGGGAAACGCCCTTACATTGTTTCTCCAGGTTTGTTAATGCTATGTCTATAATGGGAAATAAAGCGTTAAATATAACATATACTTTGCTATTTTAACATCGTGTACCTGAATTATACTATTTGTAATCTGAGAAAGGTTGGAAGTGATCAATAAAAACATACCTGGAAATTATGTATAAAAGCGCGTAAGTATTTCAATCGCTTCACCAAATTGGACAATTCTCTCTGTATTGCGATGTCAGTATAAGATTAGTACAAAATCATATTCCCGAAGCTCCTCGAGATGAGGGACAATGTCCAACCGCGGGCCGTCTACTACGTTTTCATTAAGGGTTACAAATGCGTTTAACTTAAATTTGATTTTAGTTTTAGGTTATATACGCCTGCAATTAGAGAAGCCTATGTCCAGCAGTGGACGAATATGGGCTGATGATGATAATGATATAGGCCTGTGAACGCTGTAGGATATTTTTTATAAAAAGACATCGTGTCTGAGAAGGATTTAAATACCAAAGTTTTCAATCCCCATACAAATTGTCATCTCGGCAAAAATTTGTATATTTTGTGTGGAGAAGATAATTTTTTTTTGCGTTTCCCCGTATTGTCGCCAAAGTAAGAGTTGTTCATATTGACGAGTCCAACAACTTTCTAAGACTATAGCTCGGGGTCCTTTTACACGCAGTATGTATGTTCGCTTCGCTAAAATAAATAGACCAATATGATATTTGTCCTCATTCGTTGTACGATGAAAATGCTAAAGTATTCAATACTGTTATGTCCAGGTCGCTCCGCATCTCGGGCTCCGGCTGCGACGAGGCGCTGTCCTCGGGCTCGTCGTCGGAGTGCGAGGAGCCGCACGGCCCGCCGCCCGACTTCCCCGTAGAGATCCTGCCCAACCTCTACCTGGGGAACAGCAACAACAGCGAGGACTGCGACGCGCTTGCCAGGCACAACATCAAGGTATAGCATCTATTATATACCAAAAGGAGTCTCGTAATCTTGAAGTAAATTCTTGACAAACAAGATGAACAGGTTATCTGCCCAGGATGACGGTCGCGGATTCCCCCTTCCGATTTTGATGCCTAGACCTAACAACTGTCCCTCTACGCAGTGGAAACTTATTGTTGAAGATAATGCAAAACTACTGATTTTTATTAAGCGTTTTTATAGTATATCTACATAATCTGCTGCGAACCTATGATACCACAATGCCGGACATTCCATTCAGGAAGGTGTCTGGTATAGATGTAGCTTCCTCCGGCCAAGTCCGCGACGGCCGGCGACCGCGGCATGAGGCACACGCGAGCGCACGTGCCTCGTTCACAACACTGGCGGATGTCCTCACCACGCACTGTTATATCGATTTACTTACACGAAAACGTTTACCGTGTTAACCCTTATCAAGAGTTCAGGGAAAGAATAAAGTAGAGATCATTATTCTTCATTCTCGCAGTTCTTATAAGCAAGCGTTTTAATACGGAATTTATGTATGAAAGTCAAATTAACGCAAGTATCTCAAAAACCCTCACAAATAGAAGACGAACGATTGACTCATTGTGACTGATTTGAGTTGAATGATTTGTGTGATCAACATATAAATGGATGATTGAGGATTTGGAACTATTACAGCAATCTATCAAAAGGTTTTCCGTTTGAGTTCGTTAAGTTTAGGCAAGTTGCCAGCCTGCCAGAGCGCTCGAGACTCTCGGCAAGGCCTCTAACTCCACATCTTAACGAGGCGTTGGAAGCACGTTCCTGAGAAGGTCAACCTATTACTAACCACAGTTCTCGTACCTAGAGTCATTCGAAGATGTCAAGTCAAATATTTTGTTTCATACTAATAAGTGATATTACATACAGATGTATAAATCATGATGAAAGTCATGCAAAGGCCTGTCTCCCAGAGGGATAGGCAGAGATTACAGATCTCCTTTTGTCACGGTTCTGACATACCCCTTTCGCTTCATCTACATTCATACATGATCTCCGGTGTCGAGTACTTTTCACGCCACCTTCCGCCAAAGCTTCACTTATCTCGTCGATGTATATCCTTCTGGAGCGACCTTTTCTCATCCGGCTTTACCTTACACGATCCATGTGAATTTCTTTCGTTAATGCGTATGAAAAACATAATTAAACATCCCTAGCGTGTTTTTGGTACCCAAATTGCTACGCCCATTTTCAGGGAAAACACTGATTACTTACATTCACTATAGAAAAAACTTTTTTTTTCACTTGAAAGCATGATGTAGTTTGCTAGGTAATAATTTTCCTGTTACAAATTCCAATCAGATATTTCCCATCCATGCATTGTTCAGCTCTCTGGTGTGTTAAGCGCGTCAAATAGCATCTGTCGGTATCTATCAACAAATCTCGAGCGCAGGAACAAAAACAGGAAGGTCGCTAACGTCAATGCATTGCTGGGATTCCTGACGGATTGAGTCGCCGCCGCCGCTGATTCATCTCCAGACACTATTGTTCCCGGGATGGCGTATTTTATGGCCGTGTTTACGACGATGCCCTTTTAAAGTTTTGCACTGCGTTTTGTAACTATGCAGATAAAGAATCCTAACGCACAATTCATTAAGCTTAGCATGGGTTGATTCGTCGAATTTTATACGTAGCCGTAACATTTTTGATTTATGTTGTGGATATAATATTAATAATAACAAATTAGTAACATTATTCAGATTTGTCCATTAGTTTCGGGTGCAAATGAACTTAACTATCAAATCGTTCCTCTCTATAATATCAGTTTTTTAGATAAGATAATGATATTTCACAATAATATTAGTAGTGTACTCAGTTTCATTATATGGTCATCTCTCTGACGATAACCTTGTATCAGATAAGCTAAATAATTCACTACTAAAAGGGAATGAAAATGTCTTGTCGGTCTGAGCTATGCAGGCCGCGAATGGTTAACAAGTGGTAGTTAACAAGCTCGCAACCGGGTGCCCGCGCACACACACACACACAGACACACACACAGACGCACACAAACGCGGCGTAGATACAGCAACATTAGTTCAATTAGAACCAGGGTTCTAAAACATATGTTGCCTTGTCGTATAAACGTACCTAACATTATTAGGTACGTGTTTCGTAGAATATATTTTATTCGTATAAATATAACTACTAATATAGTCTCCTAGTAGAACTGACAGAATTAGGTTATTCGGTTTAATGGGGTTATAGGGCAAAACTTGTTGTCCGTCTGATACCCAATGGGGTTTCTGTTCCTCTTCTTGTTTTATTTTGATTATTAGCTTTTAGAATCTACTTCACAAACTTTAATTTAATAGTTATGTCTCACTCTTTGTACCTAATTGTTTTTATGTTCTGACTTGTTATTTTTATATTATTCCTTATACTTCTACTGCATTCTCAAATGATACCCATCTAAGATTTATCTGTGTTGCGCGAATAAATTACTTTCCTTTCTTTTCTTCTTACTTATTTAGTAAGTTAACGGAAAACAGGGTGGTCGAGTATATTCTAAAAGTAAACTACAGTATAGGCGACGAAGCCGAATGACAATGATTTTTAACTAATCCGTTGCCTAGTATGTCATAGAAGGCATCTATTAGAATCCTAGGTATTGCTATTAAAAAAACAAGTCCCCTAAGGTTCTATCCACCCCACTAGGGAATAACGACCTGAGTTTATACATATAGGTATAGTAAGATTTTCTTCACGCCACTCTAGTTTTGGGTTATTTATAAATCATGGGGCGAAAATGACGTTACCGCCGCCGCAATTACTGTAGACCGATTGTGAAAGCCTCTTTATGCCCTCTTCCATTATCGTGTGAGAGCTTTGTAATGATGAATTACCGGTGTAGGGCCAATTAATGTGCCAAAAATAGATCTCATATCCGGCGTGGGGTTTGCGCACTCTACCTAGTTAGGGCATCAACCGTAGCTCTGAAATGGTAACCTAAACCGTCACTGATGGAATACTGTAAGGTATTTAAGTTCAGATTGAAATGGTTGTTGTTTAGTCTTGTTTGATCATATCGTTATCTAAATATATAAAAGGAAAAGCTGACTGACTGACTGACTGACTGACAAATGCACTGACTGGCACTTGAAATTTGGAACGGACGTAGCTTAGGTACCGTAGGGGTGCACTAAAAAAGGAATTCCCGAAATTCACACGGGAACAGGAATTAACGGGAACATCCTTTTGTATGAAAAATCTAAACCGCTCAAGTGAGACGCTTGAAATTTGGGATACAGGTACCTTCGTAAACATAAGGCTTAATTGTAAGAGGATATAGGAAAATTCCCACGAGAACGGGGGTTAGCTGGACAAAACACCGAGCCTTAGTTTAGATAATTGATTTGCTTAGATATGTCGTACTGTATTAAATATTTATGCATTTTATCAAATAAATCACATTGTAAACCTGAAAAAATATTTTACCTGCCTTCAGTACGCTAATCATGAAAAAAAAATGGCTCACAAATTGTCCATCGTACAGTGTATAATACGCAAAACAACAAACTTATATGTTCGTCCACTAGAGACGTTTCTTAATACATACATTTGTAGACGTTAAGATATAGTAACTGCCTATTTTTTCCATCTTTCGTGGGCTTGTAATTAGTAGGAAAGCCTATGAAGACCTAGGAAGACACGTGTTGGTTGTCCCTCTCTTGACTGACTCACCATCATCAACTTTTAAGCAAATATAAATGCTGATATCATGAATATTTACAAAAGTGTGCGTGCAATGTTGATTTAAATATGTCTCATCCCCATATTAAGTCATCTAGTAATTTCTCTATTATTCTGTACTTTATGTGGAAACTTTATTAGTAGTAGGTATCCATACTTGTAGACGTCCATTGAAAACTGTGACCTTGTTCACCGGCGACCTTGTAACTACTTATTGGTGTTTGGCATAAACCTGGACATTTGCATAACTTCCATATTGATCTAGACTGGCTTGAGAAACGAGCAAACGGAAAGGTCTACAAAGTTCTCTTATTGACTAATAAATGGAAATAAAACACGTGGTTGACTCACTCTATTATTACATAGTATGAAGCCTATAAACTAACTACATACAGAAGGTCGTTAATTTTATATGAATAATGCCATTTCGTATAGAATGGGCTAGCTCTCATAACTAACAACAATAGTTTATTTCTGTAATAATATAATTGTCGTATAAGTCCTCCCACGGCATCCCTTTCCAAAGCACGGTAGAATATTATTCGTATTGAACACAGCGTGTACAGATGGGCTACCATCAAGTATCTCTGTAACTCTCTCATATACCTCAAAAAAGGCATATTATCGCACTGAGTTTTTTATCAGAATGGAAAGAACAAAATATACTATGAAAACAACATCAATAGTTACACATATAGTGTAATAGTCGTCTTCTTCTTGGGATTAATCCCGGCGTTTCTGTAGTCTTTCAAGCACAAGTCCGGGATCCGCTTTCAGACATTTTTTTCCTCCTCTCCGGCGGTCCGTACGGCATCACTCGTGGTGAGCCTCGTAACACACATGTCTTCCTGCACGACATCAAGCCATCGCTCGATGTCTTCCTGCACGACATCAAGCCATCGCTCCTTGGGACGTCCCCACTATTTGACGCCAGACAGGGTCACATCAACATCAAACCACAATTTCCAATGGGTACTCCAGATACCCCACAATTAGACTACAGAGTGCAGGAGTTAATTTAGAGTTTCGTCTAGACAATAATGAGTAATATCTCTATATTAGTATTAAAAAAATATTTCCCTTATAATTGCAGTACGTGTTAAACGTGACGCCGGACCTGCCGAACACGTTCGAGACGGACGGCGGCATCAACTACCTGAAGATACCCATCGCCGACCACTGGAGTCAGAACGTCGCCGTGCACTTCCCGCAGGCCATACAATTCATTGGTGAGATTATTATTATTCATCCTTTAAAAAATGAATGGGTATGAACGTGGTATAGTCAACCTTTGGGTCAGACCTCACCTGCAGGAAGATGCGTCGAGTGTCAAGCATTGTATGCTGGACGTACTTACTAACGCATCATCATCGTTGCGTTATGTCTTTATGGTATGATCTGGTGTAACGTACAGGCCCCTTGGTCGTAGCTTAAAATTATATAAATGAAGCTATTTGCTTTTCTCCATTGGCGGGACTGACGTGACAGTAATATAGCGGACAAATTGACAGGTTTTCGCACGTTATAAAAGAAGCTTTCTAGCTTCACATAAGAGACATTTAAAATAAATGAATTGAATTAAAAGTAGCTTAAAGGATTTGTAGTGGTTATAGTGAAAAAGGGACAGGTATGGGCTGATGATGATGATGATGATAGTGAAAAAATAGCTTTAATGTTGTGTACTAATAATGAATTGTGTTCGACAGACGCGGCGATGTCGGCGCAGTGCGGTGTGCTGGTGCACTGCGTGGCGGGCGTGTCGCGCTCCGTGACGGTGACGCTGGCCTACCTCATGCAGCGGCACCGGCTCAGCCTGCGCGACGCCTTCGAGCTGGTGCGCTCGCGCAAGACAGACGTCGCGCCCAACTTCCACTTCATGCGCCAGCTGCACGCCTTCGAGCGGGACCTCGGACTCCACGAGCGCAGCGCCAGTTTGAGTAAGGTCCGAGAATCGTTGCGTAGAGTCGCTCCACTTGGATGTGTGGGTGGGTGCACGGATGTGATTTTTTTTTTAATGAAACTTTCATTACGATCCGTGCAACTATTACCGTCTAAGTATTTTCTGTTTAAACGATTTCATTGCTTTTTACAAATGCACGAAAATTATTCCATAAACGTTTTGTTAAAGCCTGTAGTGTGTCTTTGTGTTAATGAGACATGTGCGTACTTAAAACCTCGCGTACAAGTATTCGATTACGATTATGAAATAGCCGCATTATTATTGCACGCTTTTCTTATATTTTCGCACAACAACGTAAATATCTATGTATTAAACGTTAAATGTTATCGTACAGGTGTTGGAGCGTGCGGGCGCGCGTGAGGGGTGCGGCGGGCTGGCGGGCAGCGGCGGGGCGGGCGGCGCGGGTGTGGGCGCGGGGGGGACGGGGGCGGGCGGCGCGGGGGCGGGCGGGTGCGGGTGTGCGTCGCACGCGCGCGGCGTGTCGCCGGACTCGGGCATCGAGTTCGACCGCTGGAGCGCGCGCGGCACGCCGCAATGACCGCGGTTCTTCACGCCGCCGCCCTCGGGCTGCCCCGGCGACACCCCGCACCCGCACTAGACCCCGCCACACCGCAACACCGCCACACCGCACGCCGCCACTGCGGAATGAAATACCTAACCGGTAGTACCCATTTGATCCTGCTTTGACATCCTCAAAAGAAGGTTATTAAAAACATAATGTAGATGGTCATTAAAAATGTTTAATATCACCAAAATCGTCCAATGCGTCTGTTGTAAGTGAGTATTAGAAATGTAATATTTCGCCGAAATGTATATTATGTGGTGTGTGGTAAAAATATTCTACGGACGAAAAAGTCAACCAAACTTTGTCATAATGAAATGAAAGCATAAATTCATTGCTGCATAAAGGCACATTTTTTCAGTCAAGCACACAAATAAAAAAAAATGTTAAGATATAAATTGTAAAGCTAGAGAGTAAAGTTGGGCGGCCGGACTGCTATGTAGTCCGTCCGCGTGGTTCGGATATTATAGATATGTAGACCAAATGATGGTGCCCTTCATTAACGAAAGATATTCTAAATTAAGAGGGGATTTAGGCCTGTTATTGTAAGTTTTAATGTTGTTGTAACGTCAGGGGACGTGTGCTGACGACACGTACAAAGAATTCATGACAAAATTCGCTGAAATAGATCTCTATGTAATTGACAGTACAAAGTAGTAGGTGCGGGGCCTTGGGAGGAGCGCAGAGAGCCTCCCGCACCCCGCACCTAGCGCACCCACTCCAAATGTAATGTGTATCCTTTAACAAGCACTATAATCAACGATGTATAATCAAAGTTCAAGCACGCTGGTACTCTTTAACATTTATAGAAATATTGTAGCTCTATGACATATTATTATGTATTGAAATGAAAGTTTTTAACGTTTTAGGAGCACGCGTAATTATATTAAAATAACTTAGAGTTATCTGTTAGTGCCACAAAACCAACGGTTATAAAGTTTTAGCTAATAAGAAATGTGTATATGTTTTAAAAGGTACTTGTATGGATGATGATGTATGTTAAGTTCTTGTAATAATTATTTAACACACATTTTGTTTAAGATGAAATAGCCTTGCACGCATTCCCATGTACTCATTGACATTACAAAAAATGGTACTTGCAAAAATGTATTGAGAAATTGTGTCTTCATAAAAATTTAATATCGATCATACATTTGGGTCTCCTCTGTGAGGAGGGGCATGCGCAAGCGCAACAAAAAAGTTTTATTCTAGTGAATTGTTTTACAAAATGAAAACAAAGGTTAGTTTCTAAACGAAATAATGTTCATTGACATAGGGCTTCTGAATAATTCTTCCATTGTTTGTTGATTGTGATGTGTTGTACAATTTCCATTTCCCTGTACACATTTCACAGGGCAGTGGTCAAAATATTGCGTCTTACAGTTGATCATACAAATATATTTACAAGTTTTTAGCGCAAGAGATCGTCTCTATGATTTCATCGTTTGAATGGGTGGAAGTGATTAATATAGACAATTACTGATATAGGTACATTATTTCCTGTGTATTGTTATATATGGAGAGTATATTTTATGATGAAATTGATTATCTTTAGTATTCAAAATAGTTTATTTTCCGAATGTCCGTGGCATTCGCTAGTTAGTCTCGAATAACAGATGTTCTATTTTGATTTATCTTCATACATTTCTTATTCAGAATCTATTGTCTTCAGTATATCTACAACTCGCATGAGAATTAAAAACGAGAATATTATATTATTAGTGTTTTGAATGTATCTGAATTAGCATTTATTAACATGGCACCGCGACGGAAACTTATATATTTTTCTATAATGTTATTTTATCCTTTTGTAAATAACGTAAAGCTTTAATGTTAAGAATTATATTGATTATGTATTAAACATTGTGTAGAATTGTTAAAAAAATAAATGTAAATTTGTTGTAGCGTAAAGTTGATACCTACCTACTGCTTCCTTTATACCGGTGTTGTAATGCCAAGTGGTCACGTGCCGTGTTGTAAGTAGGTGCTGTGGCAACACGCGCCATTATTTCATTCATAAATCGGTTTGCACTTGGATAAAGTAGTTACACAACACTTCATACTAAAACGTAAGTAGGTACCTACGAGCACAAACCCACGGCTCATTGCCACGAATATTCAGTATAATCCCTAAGCTAAAATGAACAACTGGTTTATATTTTAAAATGTTAATTGACATTGTTGATAATGTTTTAGATACAATTTTAGTACTTTACATCAAAAGTACCCGAAAGCTCGTCGTGGTTCACATAATACTATTAACCTCGAAATAAAATATAAACACTGTTAAATACGCCTGCGTTTTCTTTTCTTTATACACTTTCAGAATATGCGGAGTGAAAGAGGAAAGGGGTCCATATATATCGATAAGAAATGGCATAGACCACATATACAGTACATACAATTGTTATGGGTTTTCCAGTCGGAACTACAGTACCGCTGGAGGCAAGAATGAAAACCATGCTCCTTATTATTTATTGACTCACCGTATGTGTCATATCCAAACCTCTTATTTCGAAGTTGACTTGATTGATGGGTCTAGTGGTCGAATATAAAACAGTTAAGGCACCACCGAACACAGTGGAGAGGACCGGACCTGTCAGTTTGGCCGCCAGCGACAACCCAAAGCCCAGACCAAAAACAAGTAGACTTCCGAATCCGCAACTGATGTTTAGAATAAAACGAAACATTATGGCGAAGCAGTGTATTGTATGTACTTCTGGATACAAACTGTGACTTACTACCATCATTAATGGATCCAGAGAAAGACAAGGTGGTACGCAGCTTGCTAGTTGTGTTAGGTCTGAGACCCAAAAGGCTTTTATTTCTATATTACCTACCATCTCTTTGGCCAAGGTAACATTGCCATTCAGTGGTACCTGATAAGCGTTCTTGATTTTCATACATGCGAAGTCTCTGGTAAATCAGTCTTGGAGCTTAGCTGGGAGCCCAAGTAGTGAAGCTAACTTGCGAAAAATTCTGAGAAACGCCACCGTGTCGGCTGACGAACCGGATAGACGTAACGGTGAACATGTTCGGGCGTCCCAGCGCAGTCTCCAGACTGGTTTCCCTATAGTGCTTTTTGTGTATGGGTTTCTCCTGCTGACGTTCACTGAAACTCACCCTTCTGTTTCGCTAGTACACCCCACACCTAATTAAAATGAAAAGGAAAGTTGTTCAGCGGATGCACGCCCTCTGCCTCAAAGTGCATCTCACCAATATCCGAGGTATCCACTCCCATGTAGTGTCGGTCCACCACCACCTAGAGACCGACAAACCTTCTCTCAAAACTGTCACTGGGTACTCGCTACAGCACAAGTTTCGGGCACGTGCTGGAATGTGCCTGTACGTCAGGGACGATATCTGCTGTCTGCGTATCCGTAATCTTGAAGACCCCAGACGTCATGTGGGTATTGGTGGAGGCAGGTGTGGAGCTATGCCTGCGTCTACCGCTCGCACTCCGGAGATCAGGAGACGTCCAGGCTCTCGGAACATATCAGTTAGGCGGCTGATGCAGCTCAGTTAAGGTACTCTACAGCCCGGTTAGTGTTACTGGGGGATTTTAAATGCCATCACCAATAATGGCTGTTTCCATACCACTGCACCGACCACGCTGGGAGAGAGATGCGTAAACTTGCTTTATCACTTAACCTCACCCAGTTGGTCCTTGGTCGGTCGAGGTGAACTTCTGCAACCCCTCACTAGAATAGCAAGCTGCTGGCGCATCTTAAATCCAATGGCTTCCTCTCTGATCAGCAATATGGCTTCCGCCAAAACCGGTTCAATGGGAACCTCCTTGCTTGCGTCACACACACGCACCTTGGAGAAACACGAAATAACTTTAGCTGTCTGTCTCCATGGATACCTCCAAGGAGTTTGATAGGGTTTGGCATAAGGTCTGAGCGTGGTTGGCTGATTTCCTGAGTGAACGATCGCTCCGAGTAGTCACGGATGGCTGCTCGTCCGATCTAATGGCAATAATACCGGGGTACCTCAGGGTTCTATTCTCTTAGCAGCACTCGACCCGCTGCATACATACATACAATGCGCTTAAGACTCAGGCGTGTCTATTCAATCTGGCTCCCACTCTCCAGGATGTACCCCTGCCTACAGCTAATAGGCTGAAGCTTTTAGGTATGACGCTAACCTCCAACCTCAACTTTGGCTCCTATATTGAGTCTACGGCCTCTCATCTTTGGGACGGATCAGCCAAATACCAGCTTGAGGCTCTGGAGGCAATAGAGAGGCGTGCTGGAAGGCTCATAGGTGACAACAGGCTGTTTGATTCTCGGCTACAAAGCCTAGAGCATCGCCGCAAAGTTGCGAGCCTATTTGTCTTCTATCGGGTGCATTTCGGAGAGTGTGCTACGGAGTTGCATAACCTAATACCCCCATCGCGTTTTACAATAGGACAACCAGGAGAACGGCAAAACGTCATCCATAACAGGTGGATTTGCCATTTACGCGAACCAAACGGTTTGCGTCCACTTTCATAGTGCGTACCGCCAGGATGTGGAACGACTTGCCGGGGTCTGTGTTTCCTGCGCAGTACAGTCTGAAGGTCTTCAAGTCGCGGGTGAATAGGTACCTTCTGAACAAGTGTGCTCCAACGTAGACAACATCGCAGCTTAACATCAGACAGGATGCTGGTCAAACGCTTGTTCATAGTGATTTAAAAAAAAAAGACTTTGCAAGTGCCTTCACTTCATTGAGAAATATTTACAATTTCGTTCTGAGGGGGAGACTCCCCCATAAAATGCCGGGCCCGTTGGTGTAGTGGTCAGCATGTCTGCCTCTACTCCGTAGGGTCGTGGGTTCGATTCCCACCGCTGACATGTACGTAGGTGATGAGCTTTGTACATGTTGGATGTGTCTGGGTATTTTATTTATGTAAGTGGATTCCCCACGATTTCATTCGCGTAGTTTCAGTATGTCGTCACCCTCTATACTGCACTAAGTCCCACAGGAACGGGATAAAAAGTTATCCCTATGTTATTCTCCTGGTTCTAAGCTACGTCCCCACCAATTTTCTGCCTAATCGGTTGAATCGTTCTTGAGTTATAAGTGTTGTAACAAACCCGTCTTTGTTTTATATATATAGAGATATATTTAGTAGAAAAAAATGTGTTTAAGTATATTTCGTTGTCTGAATTCCATAACACAAGTGCTTTAGCTACTTAACATAGGATGAAAGTAACGTGTGTGTTGTTGTAAAACTTTTTCGCGGTAGCCAGTATCTTGCTTGCAAAGCATACTAAGCAGCCAATCCAAAGCCTTTCAAAAGTAACCATCACAAAGTAACAACATGTGTTATTGTAAAATAATAATATTTTCGTAATAGGTTATTAATAAGTAATTAAAAGGCAATAATTTTTATTTTTATTTATTTTTCCATCAGAGAGTAGAAGAAAGTACAATAAAATTACTGTTAATAAGATTTGTGTAATAATTAAATCTTAATAGAACAATACAATTTGGGCTCGTGGGCCGACGCCCGCGTTAAGCTTATTTACATTCACTTGGAAACATAATCCATTATTTTAACATAAATCTCCTCTGATCGCTACTTGACTATCGTTGGGTGAAAACTGAGAACGTACATTTCTCAACAAAAAAAAAATCTAATCTAACTACCTACCACCTAATAGGCCTAGCTTACACCATCTCATATGTCAACTCTCGATATACTTTGTCTATAAATAAACATTTACATATACAAACAGGTGTACAAAAATCTTAGAAATATAGGGAGTTTATTAAACTATTTATATACAAAACTTGGTGCCGGGGTATAAAGTCGTTTGTATAAAACTGAAATGGCTATCGGCGGCGACAGCTGCCAGGGCGACCGCAACGGACTCCACTTTCTTACCACAACAAATAATACGATTTGTTGAGTGCATATTTGTTTGTATAGAAAACTGTGAGTATTTTAAGTCTAATATCCTTTAGAGAAGCACTCGAATGAAGTGAGTACCCTAGACAAGTAATAATAATAAAATATATTGTGACGTCAATTTGTGACGCGTCCGTCCGCGATGGTACTTTTACAACAACGATGAGCATTTTGGCACACACCTGTGCTTAACGTACCGCTATCTACAAATAAAGCTTCACAAATATTTATTGCTTCAAGTTTAGTATCTCGACTGGGTACAATTAATAACAATGAAAAATATAATATTTAAAAGTACATAATTGTAACACGTTTTTTAAATATTAAAATACATGCGATTAAGGCCATTCTTCTTTTTTTTAATTGTGTCAGACACATATATATAATGAATGATAGAATAGTTCAAGGAATGCTCAATATAATATAAAAATAGGTAGGTATGTTCGAAGTATAATATAGGTATATAAGAATCTCTTTGGAATGTATTGAAGTTAATAAATTGATCACACAGGGTAAGTAAGTAGGTTTTAGTACGAAGGCAGGTATAATAATAGGTTCGTTTAACACTTTCAATGCCATCAAAACGTTTAAAAGATCTATCGCTCAAAGACGAAAAGACAATATTTAAAGTGTGCAGATTGGCAAGCCACCGACACGGCTCAGTTCCGCCAAGAATGACTAACAAAAACTTTACGATTTAAAAAGATACAACGGTTTCCTTTCATGTCTTAACCCTTAATCAGACAAAGTTAGGTGTTTTTATGATGGATTTTGGACTCTATTGACGTTTGTTATTCTAATTACCGACCAATCCATCACATAAACCCGGGTGACGTTTATCATACAATCTAGTTCTTTAGTACAATGTGGAATTATTATTTAATGTTTGAATAGGTATGTAGTGTCACATACCTTATGTGATTATTATCTGATAAG
>SJJU01016903.1:0-21450 GCA_012932125.1 Conopomorpha cramerella
GCGTTGAGTATAATCATAAAAAATAAATCTTAGCCTGTAAATGTATCTAAACATTTACCAAGCAAGTAGTGATAGCAGCTCCTTTGTTATTTTTAACTCCGTGGTTGACTGCAATTGTTTTTTCAATAAAGTTAATTAATATTTCAGTTCAACAGGTTGTTGGTTATTGTTGAAACCTCTTGTATAGTAGTTGGCCAAATAAAATATCTTTCGTGTTAAAAATGGGTGCTGGGCAAATAGGAGGCATAGCTACATTGCGTACGTAAGCATTTTTGTAATTTACATTGAAAGAAGACGTCCAGTATTTAAGTGGGAATGCTTGGATGACTTGGGCACATGCCGAAATGGGCAATGTCTCCATATGGAGAGGATGGATGCAAGTCGATTAACTAAAGAGATTTACACAGGTTTGAGGCCGGATACCTAGAGGTCGCCCCAGAGTCACCGATCAGATTGGTGATGTCCTAACGGAAGGTGGCGTGAAAACTCGAAACCGATGTAATTTATTTTGAATGAGGATGAAACTAAAGGGGTGTGTAGAAATAGAGATCTGTAATCTCTCCCTGGACAGGCATGAAGTGTATATACAGGCATGCAAGTCTCGCCAAGGAGTTGTGTCCAAGAGGGTAACACTGCCACCACTAGTCTGCAGACGACATGGTGGATACCTATTTTTTGTTGACCGGGGGAATCTTTCATGGAGGCACCAGACCTGCCGACTAGTTGGTCTTCTCCCGACTAAAACCCCCTCCCAATGGTTTTAAATCAGTAGTGCTGGTCGAGTCCTGGGCATCCACATGACATTCTTCAGGACTTAAGTTCTGGTTTCAATTGATATTGTATTCTGACGCTCAATATTTTTATAGTGGATATGGACTTTAATAATGCGGCGGGTTTCGTCGGTCATAAGGCAGATGTCACTGAAGCGCAGTATATGGTTGGTAACTACGTGATAAATTACCTATCGTAGGCATCCTATCAAACAACAGCCTGTATTCTTCCATTGCTGCTCCAACACTATATCTTCGCAAAATTTAAACTCGATTACGGTACGCATACGAAGGTTTCGTCGACTACCTCAGATATATATTAAAGTTACATCCGATCAGAAATGTTACCTACGTTTACTGAATCCAAAGACTGTGTCACCCATTCCAGTTGGTCACTCGGTGTATTATCACGGGTTCGTCAGATCAGTCCAGAGTAAATTGACGAAACACATTTTCCATTTCGACAGCTTGTGGTTGTGGTTTGGCCAGTGATAAAACTCTCTGTATATCCCTGAGGTTCCGGAGTTCTTAACTAATCCTAGTTACCTACACAAGCAGATCTTGGAAATCCCTCACTTGCTCAAAAGAAGACGAGGATAAACTCGCAGTTCTTAAGATCTCCTGGAGATGCTGGAGTAGGTACCTACATTTACCTAGATTTTACTGTTTGAAAAAAAATACACATTAGTATAGAGATAAAATGGGAAAAAATGCTAAATAAGTAGTTAAGACGCATTATTTACTTTCATATACCTAGAACATAAACTTAACACGTTAAAAAATGTACTATAATAATAAGTTAGAGTTAAAGCTGTTTTACACATTTATTTTACATTGAGTACGAGGCCTAAACGAAAAATAGGTATGTCAGAATTTCCGGATCTACATTTTTTATGTGTAATTTTTGAGTCCCGACCGTTAGTTACTGCAGTATTTCGGGATTTGTAACATGTGATTCCTTAACGTTATTTTTGAAGGTGTACTTCTTATCACACGCCATGATGTTCTGTGCCGGAATCGTGATAGAGCCACACGTGGTCCTCACTCCAGCTCTCTGCGTCTCCCGGGAGAAGTACCAGTTCGACATTTACGCGGGCACACATTACTTTCTTGAAAACTATGGCGTTAGAAGAACAGTTCAAAATCTTTGTGTCAACAGATGTAAGTGGATTAAATTTTTTCGAGGAAGTTTCTAACAGGTTCTCAGTAGTGCAATTACGAGTTTTCTTTTATAAATCCCACAAAGGAGCTATGTAGTTCGAAGATGAACGATCATAGAATAATCGTGTATCTCTTTCGTTTCCCCACTATCTTGGTCAGTACGTATTTACGTAGTATGTAGGTACTTATCTTGAAGCGCCATCAATGACTATTGCTCGTGTTAGTCAACGCGTGTAAGCTAAGGATGCAGTGTAGGTACATAATAGCCTCTCTACATACCTACTATAGCATGTAGAGCTTGATGCTTCGCGTAGAATATGCCGGAGGTACGCAAGTAACTACGTCTAACGCCGCAACGAAGTTAAATTGTCACTGTAAAACAAAATTGTATTATGTACGACGGCCTGGTGGCTGAATTTCATCATTGCGAAGCGATGCATTATTATTTCAATGTTGTATTTATTTATATAATAGGTTTAATACAGAAGCAGATTTTTACGACGATCGAGAGAGACGAAGTTCTGAGATTGTTCAAAGATATTTTTTTGATATTCTGATGGTTTTTTTTATATGACATTCGTTTTACAGTTTGTGTCTTCGTTATACCTATGTAGCAACCAGCAGGATTCTAAGTATTTTTTTCACGCACTACCAGCTGCCAACAAAACTTTGAACAGAAAGGAGCACTGCGGTTATACAAACCTCGCCCTGCTAGTCCTGGGGCAGCAGTTTTCGTTTCGTGATCGGGAGCTTGGCTCGCAGTTCCCCGTGAACCGGTTGCGGTATGGCAAGGAGCAGCACAACCTCCACGCGATGTCCGCTAAAGAACAGGTCAAGTGCGTCTTCTACGGTTGGGGAAGCCGGCGAAACGTACGCTAATACATCTCTTAAGGCCTTATTTAGGGATACGCGGCGCATTGTGCATCGCGTTTTTGAAGATCAATGAATGCAAATGTATGGGAGCCCGACGCGACACAAGCGTATCCCTAAATGAGGCCTAACTGAATCTTACTAATTATATCTATCAGACATACGTGCTAACTATAGATTGACCCGGCGGCGTGTTTATTTGGTTATTTATACGGTAATCAGTCTAAAACTAAAATTAAGCCAATATCCAAAATTATCCATGTAGAGTTCATTCGCTTTTAGAATGTACTTAGTCTTGACAGCCTGTTATCTTGTACTTCTATCCTTCTCTGGTAAATACTAAATGAGTGAGATAGAATTTTAAAATTGTAATAGGCTGTCGAGTCTGAAAGGTAACTAACTACCAACTTAAGGTCTCGACTTGTCGTACACATATCCTTCTATAAGTTTTATTTCTGGTAATATTTTTCTCTAATAAACATTTTATTATGGTCATTCTACACCCACGATTGTCGTGCGCCGTGCCTCATTGTTACATTGAGTAATATAGTGACCATGAAACCATGTATATTAATAAACAAACTATAATTTGTTTTGTAATTTTTGTAAGCCCTTTTCCTATTAGTGTTCAACAAGATTTATTTTATTTATTTATTTTATATATTTTTTAGCCGTGATCAGAGTTCACAGCTAAAAAAAAACTCATCATTGCAAGAATGTTTTTAAGATTTGGCTTTCGCTACCTATTTGGTTACCGTTTCAGGGCTTCCTTGTTCCTCTGCTCATAAATTTGTTTCGGGTCGATGTCGAACTGATGCCACTGGATTATTGCAAGAAATACTGGCCATATAACGATGACAGGTATCTCTGTATAAAAGGCCCATCATGTGCAGTAAGTGTTGAATATCATTTGTTTCTAATATCAGACTATTCTATAGAAAAGACAAGAACTTCATGGTTTTGTTTTTATTTACAGAATCCAAGACATGGAGCACTGTGTCCGGTGAGAAAATTATGTGATTGTCTACTTATAGGTAATCGCGTTGTTCGGAGAAGAGTCAAATTCATACATTTAACGTCGTGTGTACTCGAAAAATGCCGATCTTTAAGGATCCCGCCGGAAAATGAGGAAAAGTCAAAATTGACTTAATTTCATAAAACGACGCGAGTAGGAGGTACAGTAGTACCTACCAATTTAGGCTGAGGACACGCCCAAATGCAGGCCACACTAGGGAATTTCAATTAGAATCGCCTTTATAAGTGCCGAATTAATTTATGACTGCACATGACGCCGTTTGATGTTTTATATGAAAGAACCTATGTGTGTTAGATGTGATGTGAATAGGTTGATTTTGAGTTTGATTTATTTACATTTAGTTAGAGGTCTGCATCAAATATGGTCGCGTCTAATAATGTGTAACATAAATTGTGAACTATAATGCTACGCTACACCCTGTGTGCTTATCATGGACACCGTGAGGCAAGCTCTGTTATACCTATCCTCGTATATGAACGCGCGTGTTATTTTAACGTCTCGGGGTTTAGCGATTTCTCGATCCACTCCTAGCATCCCCTCATACCAGTACCTAAGTGTTCTATCATCACAGTTCTGTGGTGCAGTTTTCGTCACCATGTCCTATGCGCCTAATAATAAAGTTCGTTTCTATCTTTCCCACTTATTGTTGTGTAGAATGATGGAGAGGGCCATATGCTGAAAATATCACCATACAGCACTAGGCTATTAAGCTAAGAGCAAGATGCTGCATCGCGCGGTCTTCGTTTGGACATGGCGACTAGCATTGCACTATAGCAACGTCAAAAGGTGCACGTGCTTACTGGTTTTGATACTTTGTTTTTATAACAGGACGACCTAGGTTCCGTATTAGATTGCAACGGTTTCGCCGAGGGCATCATGGTCTCCGCTATCGTGGATAGACCTTGTGGCGTCGGTTTCATCGATCTCAGCAAGAACACAAAGTTCTTGACCTGTGGTGTGGATGACTCCCGGGAGTTCAACTCCACCTCCTCCAGCTTCGTGGCCGAATACTTCAACAATATGAATATACCTTCTGTGACTACAGTACCTACCACGCAGGAGAGTCCTGACGATTAAAATATTATAAAAGAATGTTAAATTTTTTTTTACACTAAGTAGGACTCGAATATGACGGTTCGTTTTAGTAGAAAATTAAAGTTATCAGAGCCTATCGCTCATTTACTGTAACAACGCGACATCTCAAAATGTTACACTGTTGAAATAACAATCTTATTAATACTATTACTAAGGATTCTTTTCACAATAACTAAATATTGTGAAATATCGCGTTGTTGCAGTAAATGAGCGCTATGTACATTACGCAACGCGCGTATTAAGGAAATATCGTGTTAAAACCCACGTGGCACAACACAACGGTATGTGAACCCTATAACGGCAATAGGCCCAACTCCTTAATATCACGTTGGGTTAATTACGCTTGGTGATCCATGGGCACTCGCTTAGGAAGTGATCTACCTGCCTAAGCTCAATTAAATATAAAAGATGGGTATAGGATCGTATGTACTAATCAACAGTGGCGTGCATTGGCTTTTACGGCAAGGTAGGCAGTAATCCCCAAGGATTGACATCTATGTATAGGTAACTTGTCTTTACGAAATATAGATACCTACCTACTATCTACTCGCCCACAAAAAAACAGGAATTTCGTTAGCCTATGTCGTGAGTACCTACAAGAAAAATGGATCTAGCTAGAACTGTATTATTAGGTTGGGTACCTAGCTAAAATACGAAGGTAGGCAGTGTCTTTTTGCCTATATGGTGTGCACGCCACTGCTAATCAATATACCTACTACCTAGTCATATCATAAAACGAAGTCGCCTCCAGCTGTGTGTCTCTCTGTAAGTAAGCTTGATAGATCTTTAAAAAGTACGCAACGATTTTTTAATAGATAAAGTGAAACGATTATATTTATTATACATTCACCGGGGTAACACTGTTAATAATGTATATTTGCAAAACAACGTTTGCCGGGTCAGCTAGTGTTAAATATTATTAAATGCTTCCCCTTTGTTTTGTAACTAGCGGACGTTGTTTAATTTGAGTAAAGATTCCAAAATTCAATTAGGTTTGTTTACAAACGGGCAGCGGCCGTCTCGGTCAAGGTAATGTTTGACTTTAAATTGTATGAAGAAATCAAGTAAGTTCATAAGTACTTACTAGTCATCTACGTGTGTTGAGCATGCACTGTTCTTTTAAACTAAACTAAAAAGTTAAAATTCATGATCTTCCTTTTATTTCTGACGCTATGTTACTTAGCAAAAAATAATCCTTTTGATGAACCCTTTTGATCGGTATGATAAAGCTACAGGTTGATTTTTTTCTCGTGTAGCGGGTTCGATTCCCGGTTCAAACGTATAATTATTCAAAATTCTATGAATGCAGTTAAAATTGTTTTTGAATTTAAAATAATGTCTTCCTTCAGTAAAATGTTCTATCTACAATATTTAAGGTACTTTCCCTCCACGTGGAATGGCCGTGGGACGCCTTGTATGCTCTAATTTGTGCAGGTAATGAGAAAAGGGGAATTGACTACAATAATATGAGTTGTGTAGAAATAATTGAAATGCATTGAATGCTCCATGAACTGGATAAACTCCGTTTTATTCATAGTTTCCTGACATCAGCAAGTTCATATATTTTTGCTAAGGATATTAGGAATGGGAAAGGATGCAAGTTGTTAACTAAGTCCAAGTTTTGCGTATCTTGCAATCTGGAAGGGAGATAGATATTCTCCCTTATCCCCAATGAAGATGCATGGGGAATGATCTATAACATATTTTGATCACAAATTAAAGATTTACTAATAAATGGAATTGGTCGAAAACTGTCTCATAATACTGTCAAATAAATGTAAAACCATAATGCGAAGTACTAGGATCTTTTGATGTCCTGAATGTTTCCTGGTCAGCGACACCAGTATTTCGTCCTTCTTTGAATTTGTGTTAAGTGTAGGATTGTATTGTGTGCGAGTGCTGAATGTTTTTTGGTAAACAACACCCTGTATTTCACCCTTTGAATTTGTTTTAGGTGCCTCGTTTTTGCGGGTATTGTGATATGCGGAATTATCCATCACAAGACTCTATTAGCTCCATAATTAGGTACAAACTATTCAATCACGCACCAAAAGATCCGCCATACGGATCTTCGTAACTTCTCAATGATAAGTCACAATGACTTGTATTTTCGAATGAATGTTTGTCCAACGCGCAGTCTGTTTGTTTAATATCACGAAGTGAGATAGATCTGGCATCTAAGAAGATTTACTTGGCTGGCCAAGTAAACAGACGTTTGGTCATTTGAACTTGAATGTTGAGGCCGTGACACTGAAGCCGTTGCTATGGTGTTAAAATGTTGCTCTTGATGTCAGTATTATAACTTTCCTAAGGATATTATAGCACTGTACCATTGCTATTCTATTTTAACGATCTAATTAAATATAAAAAAAACGTTACGTGCAACCGTCCAAAAGTAAGAGAGGAAGTGTCTGGTTCTTCTGACCCACAAAAAGCAATATTGTGAACAGATGGAATATTTGTTAGTAATTTTAAATGTTGTTAAGTTTTTAGGATGAAAACTTTGGTTTTGTTTTCACACATACATATTCGTTAGTTAGCATAGGATTTGGCATGTAGCTTTTACATAATTCCTATCATACCTAAGAAAATACATTGAAGTATTGCGGTTACAATTTGGTTACCAGAAATATACCGCAACCTACACAATACCTATGCAGGTAAAAGGTTTACCTACTTGCAAATAGCAAACAATGATCTATTAAATATTTTACGACTCCTTTTGTACTATAAATAAAGTACGGTGTATTTAAGTAAAATGTTTATAGAACTCTAGCTGTACCGCGGGGTGTTACTCGCGTTTTTTCGTACCCGTGGGTTTTGGGGATATAATATAGCCTAGTATGTTACTCAGGATTAATGTAGCATTCCAAATCTTTTTTTTACTTGTGAAAGGATGTTTCAAATCTGTGCAGTAGTTTCAGAGCCTATTAAATTGAAACAAACAAACAAAAAATATAACCTTTCCCCTTTATAATATTGGCATAGATTTGAGTGTTCTGCAACAATTTTGTATCTCGAGTGCACGCGGCAGGTAGAATCGTGTGGTTACCTAGCCACACCCTACCTACTATTAAAATACCTAGCTATTCATGTTAACAAAATTAGGGATCCCCATTAATTGAACGAAAGGGTATCCTTCAATGAATGAATGATTGAATATACCTACTCTTTATTGCACACTGTGCATTACAAATGTAAAAAATTGCAAAAGGCGACCTTATCGCTCATAGCGATTTCTTCCAGGTAACCTTGTTTGCATTCCTATCGTTCTTGTCTTTGTATGTAGAAACAACTTGGTGAAATTAAGAAAATAAAGTTTTATTTAGATAGAGCAAAGAATGTATAATAATATCGACCGTGTGGTGACAGCACATAGAACACATGTGTGGGCTGCCCAGCCCAACATTTCCCGTCGTGAGGGTCATAAGGGGCGATGGAGGTAACTCTCCAGAAGACGGGCCGCTCTCTGTGAGTTAAACCACAACACCACTGCGATCGCCAACCTGCCTGCCAAGCGAGCCGATTATTGGCACTCCCTCCTCATCATCATCAGATCATGGATCACTGGGGGAGGCCGTCGTCCAGCAGTGGAAGTCATGTGACTGATGATGATGATAAAAGAGTGTATCCACGATCCTCCAGGTTTATATTATTCGAACTGAACATCTAATTTATTATTTCTATGTTTTAATTATTTCAAATATTCTGAAGAATGCTCATTACAAGTAAATACTGAAGTCTGTCAGCACCCAAAGATTTTAATCCTGAGTTACAATTGGCTGCGAAAAGTCTAAACCCTTTTAGACATTTACGGCCTAGAGGGCTAGAAGCCAATAGAAAATGCCACAGGAACAGGACCACTTAATAAACAAGCTTCTCTATACACACTCCGAATCGATCTAATAAGACGATAAGACAATCATCATCATCACCATCAGCCCATACTAACGACAAGAAAATAACAATACAAAATTACAATGAGGAAAATAAAGGTAAAAAGCTCTAAAAAGTATATATATAAAACCGCTCCGGCACATGTCACCCTATTTCTCATCGTTCATGATCTAATTTTATCACTGAAGCCAGCTAGACTACGAGCGCCCCATTGTCAATAATAAAGATTGAAAAGACTAATATATTTTGTACCTTAGCTAATAGAGACGACCTTTAAATTCATAAGGATGAGAAGGAGTATTCTAAAAAAATCAATCTGTCAAAGATAAATGAAAATGAAAGGTAAAACAACTTAAGAGCGTTAAAAGCGTCTGTGGTCCAGTTGGTCGGATACTTGACTTGTAATCGTGAGTGACTTGTAGTCGTCGGAGGTCGTGGGTTCGAGTCCGGCTACTGGACGTGTACCAATGGGACTCTTTTTCAGAACCTATGTACGCAACGCAACGCTTGTACGGTGAAGGACGACATCGTGATGAAACCCGCACACCACAAGGTGTGTGAACCCTATAACGGCGTTGGGCTCACTCCCTGTCACGTTGGGTTAAATACGTTTGGTGAACCGTGGGCATTTGCTTTAGCAAGTGCCTCTGCCTACCCCGCTTTGGGATTAAGAGGCGTGAAGTGTATAAAACTACTTTATTCTATGATCGTAAGTCTTCGGATTCTTTTTTTTTTTTAAAGAAAACTCATTGCATTTGGGAGAGTGCAAGGTTCGTAAGTATCTAAACTGTGTTTCATTATCTACACTTTGGTAGGAATTTTTATTTTTGTAAAAGTGTCAAAAGGATAATGAGGCATTCGGAATAAAAAACTAGCTTTCCGCCTGCGGCTTCGCCCGCGTGGACTTCGGTTATATTGCAGTATAAAGATCAACTACCTATAAGAAAACTTATCCTTCCTACGGAAAAATCTAAGTTTCCCTCGGGAATGTAATTTTTTTCCGGGATAAAATTATTATTTAATCCTCACTTCTAACTTTACGTATGCATAATTTCAAAGCAATCGGTTCAGTAGTTACGGCGTGAAAACGGAACAAACAAACACACTTTCCGATTTATAATATTTGTAAGGAGTAAGGATAAAACATGTACATACAAATATATTTAGGAACAAGTGGCCAAGAGGATATGCAGGTAAGTAATTATGTTTGATGTATGAAGTGTACCTACCTACTCCTTGCTCTTGTATTTGTTTATTTACTTGCTGACCTTATCTGGTATTATTATAGAGTCTACAATATTACAAACCACAACGCACATACTTACCTACCTACCTACTTTGTCTTTGTTTACATGTTTCTTTATAAGCTATGTAGGCACTAGTAGAAGTTTTCCTTAAAATATTTTATAACTACCATTATTGGATTTTCAGTAAGGATTTCCATTTAAAAAAATATATGTCTGATAATGCAATATGCCTATGACATCGGGGAATAGTGTAGCTTCCTAACTAATAGTTTAGAGTGTTGAAACAAACAAACGTTTCCTCTTTATACTCAATATTAAATAGATAGATGATATCATCGATTCTGAAGTTCGATCGATTTGTGTCAAGTTGATCGATCATTGATTTATTCTTATTATAAAATTTATATCCGGTTCCAGTATCCGATAATTTTCATATGGTTTGACAGTGTATTAATAATAATTTATTACGCTCCAATAACATTATATATTTTATAATCCAGAGTAAGTAGACAGTAATATTATTTGTAAACCGAAGTCTACGGTTGCTTTTGAGTCAATTTCAATGAGCGGAAACGAATAAACATAGCAGATATAACGCGAAAAGTTTGATAAAAAAGTAAACTTTTTATACATACCTATTGTACCTAGATAATCGCATAATTCCAATAATAGATGTGACAATAATTCAACAAATAATGTCCACCAAAGTGTTATTCAGTAAAAATATCACGGCATAATGCTGTTGATTAACATGGTTTTGATAATTGAAATAGTTATGGAAGGCTACATCGACTACTCTATGTAAGTAGTTGACAAGGCCACGAGGTCAATAACGTCGTATATCTTTATATCATACTAGCTGTCCCTACAAACATTCGTTTTGCCGTAAGAACAGTTTCACCCCGTATATTGGAAGAAATACATCTTTTAAACCTTCCCTGGCCTTCCACGTGTAATTCAAGACCAAAAATAGCCAAATCGGTCCAGCCGTTCTCGAGTTTTAGCGAGACTAACGAACATCAATTTATTTTTATATATATAGATATATCACTTTTTCATTAAACACGGGGGGTACGTATTTGTGTTCTTGTGCATGTCAGGCTAGTGGCAAGGTACCCTTAGGTACAGTACTCTGGGCCCTATTTAATAAACGACAATTATTAATTACAATGACATTTCCGTGTCCATTGCGTCATTTTCATTTGATTTCATTGCTTTTTAAAACAGAATGGTCATAGTAATGGGGAATTTTCTTTGACGTTTTTCTGACAGATTTTCGGGCGGAGAACTGTCATTACTGTCAAAAAAGTATGACAGTAATGACATTTCTCCGCCCGAAAATCTGTCAGAAAAACGTCAAAGAAAATTCCCCATTGATATTTGTTGCGTTTATTAAATAGGCCCTGTCAGGGACTGAAGGCGTCCAACATTCGTTTCGGCGAGACGGTAACATACACGATATTGATGAATTTTGACTGTTAGCGGTGAAATACAGATGTGTTTGTCATTTATTGTTTTGCCAGCCATAGAGATATACCTACATATAGTATCGACGACGACCGTTGGGGTAAATGAGTTCTCTAGTGGAGACCGAGTCTCGGCAAACGTGGCGGTGAAATGGTGAAATAAATAGGCCTTGTCCTAACCAAATTTTTAGAAACCGTTCTTATCCAACTGCGAGTCCAAGATGACCTCGGGGCCAAGTTTGCTACACTCTCGCAGTTGCATCGCTCTGGCATCGTAACGGCAAACGATGTGCATCGCTGTTTCACTACGGACGCCAGTGAAATGAAGGTAACGGAATCAGCAATGCACATCGTTTGCCGCTAGGACGTCAGAGCGATGCAATTACCAGAGAGCAGTGGCGTGCACACCATATAGGTAAAAAGACACTGCCTACCTTAGTATTTTGGCTACCCGACCTAATAATAGAGTTATTGCTAGACCTTTTCTTGACGTACTCACGACGAAGGCTAACAAAGGTCCTGTATTTTGTGGGTGAGTAGATAGGAAGTTACCTATATTTCGTAAAGACAAGTTACCTATACATAGGTGTCAATCCATGGGGATTACTGCCTACCTTGTCGTAAAAGCCAGTGCACGCCACTGCCAGAGAGTAGTAGATTTAGGGCATCCACCAAAGTAGCCACGGCTAAAATTGTCGTATGTAACTATATACCTAGGTAGGTAATTATAAAGTTCATAATAATATATTTATGAAAGAACAACACGGAAGGTACCTTCAGGAAAACAGTGGAGTTTGTTTTACGCGGACGGTTCTCGTCTAGTTGTCTGGGTGGATGTGATGTTTAAATAGAGGAGGTGTAATAATATTTACTGATGCTTATTTGTATGTACTAGTGACGATTAAGTGTAATTTTAGGTATGTGAAATAAATGTGAAGCTACATGAATCAGGAGTTGACACCTCACTAGATAAAATTGAGTTTATTTATGATTAGAATTTTAAACGGCTTCAAGTTGGGTTAAATACGTTGTGAACTTAAGCGTTTGCTCAGCCAGTGCCTCTGCCTACCCTGCTTGAGGTTAAAATGCGTTTAGTACGTAAACTAGAGTTGCAACGGATATCCGGCCGATTTTTCACTATCCGGCGGATGGCTATCTGTCTATAACCGGATACCCGGCCGTCCGGATAGTACCAGGCCGAAAGGTGTGTTCAAAAAACACACATCAAAATATGGGTGATTTTTGGCCATTTTGAAGCATACAGAAAATATAATATGACATGATGTTAAAAAGTAGCAACGTTTCGCGAAAGAATTATACCTATCATGGAATGCGCAATCAAGCGAGCAAATCAATCGTAGCTGTAGCCCGCCCCCACCGCCGCCTAAGCCGCTGTCCCTTTTCACGCAGTGCACCGCCGCTTATGCTTGAAAATGTCTGTGCTTGCAAATCATACTCTACCTACCGACTTCCTTTGCCATGCCATAGCGTATCTCTGCGGCGACACTAGCGCTCCCACAAGTCTGTTCGTGCAATATACATAGAATCATACCTTCGAGTCATCCGCATTACATCCGGCCCCGCTATCGGTCCGGTATCCGGCAAAATCACTATCCGTTGCAACACTAGTGTAAACACTATAATGTTATGTTTGTATTAAAGATAATCAATGTCCCTCGCGGATTTATTACAGTTTAGCCTCCAGTGATGAGATATCACTATCCATACCGAAGGCCTAGCTGCTTACAGAGGGGTAAATGGAGCTTAGTTAGACTATGAAGGCCAGAGGTCCAAAAGCAGTTCTTTTCATGGCGTCTGAAAAAATTTTAACTCTACGACAGCATGCGAATCAATAACTCAGCTATCCATTAGTTTCAGAAGAAATTCTAGCCTAAATCTGTGTTACGATGTCTGTCCGCAATAGGCTTTTAATTAATTTTAAATAACATTTCCAAATTATTTAATAATCCTCCCTTTTAGTTTTTTTTTTTAAAGGGAAGATTATTAAATAATAATATAGTATACTAGCTGTCCCGGCAAACATTTGTTTTGCCATAGTAAGTTACCTTTGTACTCCGTGTATTGGGCGAAATACAACAGGTAGATGCATAAAAAATAGATAGTAGCCGATTCTCAGACCTACTCAACACGCATATAAAATTTGGTAAAAATCGGTAAAGCCGTTTCGGAGGAGTATGGCAACGAAAACTGTGACACGAGAATTTTATATATTAGATTATGATGAGATGTTTAATAATAAAATAAAACTGTATCCTATGCAACTCTGCAACCAAACACAACTACACACAAAAAGCCGCGTACCACATTCGTCAGTCTGTCTCTTTTTCACCAAAATGTTTGGAAAATTATGTACTTCTGGATCCAAATTCAAATCCAATATTTCAAACGTCAGTTTATCATTGCGAGTCTAGTTGTGTTTCGTCTGAGTATGCAACTACTTAAGAGCAAACGATGCTACTGTATTTTTTAAATCCTTTCCCTTAAATACGAATAGGTATACCACAAGTCTTTAGTGCTTTCGCTTAGACGATAAAGTAGTAGATTTATAAATTAGTAAGTGATAGGTATTTGCGTTTTGTCACACACACGTAATGCTCGAGGAAAACTTGTCTTATTAACCCTGCGAACGTCAGCCTCACGTCAACTATATGAAGTATTCCTAAGTATGTACAAACGTATTGTTGTACACAAAATTTGTTTAATACAAGTAGGTGAGGTACTTACCTACCTAACGTATTATGTGAGGTGTTTCTCTAAAGTTTCAAGTAAACACACATCTTATTTATTTGATGGTTTCATTGGAACTTGGGCGTAAAGATGCCACAATTATTGACTACGAACAGTACAAATCCTCTGAATTTTGTTCATTACCTGTTCTATTTCGTATTACACAACAATTTTATTCAATATCAGATGTTCTATCGAGGTATATTACGATATACTATATACCTGATGTGCCTGTTATAAATAAATACCTACATAAAATTAGTACCTACACCGGTATCCTAAAGCGGGATAGGTAAGAGAACAATTTCCATTTGCTATGCTTCCATAGTTATTAATTCACACGCGAAATTGAATGAAACATTTCGGGTACCCTGAAAAATTATAGGTACATTCGCTGTATCCACATTAATTTTCTTCAGACCACCGAAGCATAAATCATTTTTCGTTCGTCACTACCAGCACATTTCGGAGTGTTCAGAAAGTAGATTAAACCGGAGTAGTACGGCGTATGCCTATGGTTAATTTTCTTTTTTAATTTTAAATTTAAGGTAATCAAGTCGTTATAATGGATAATGCTTCAGATCCAAAAGACGTTGAACTGTACTCTAGTTGTTCTTGTATTTTGTCTTCTCTGAAACTAATTTTATGCGGAAGGTTTCCTAAAAGTTGTCGCTGACGGACGTGTCGTGAACAAATGTTTATACAGAAGTGGCGTCAATATGTCGTCAATGAGCTCTCTATATTTGCAAAGTCATGACATACCAACATCTATATTACCATCATAAGAAGAAAAGGCATAAGGTCGCATTATTTCATGAGAACATCTGTTTAATGAGCAGTTTTCTAAAAAAAAAAACCAATCTGTTTAAGATAGTGCGAAACGGAAGATTGAGATGCAACTTTATTATAATGATCGTTCGTCTTCGGACTCGCTCTTTTGTGGTTTTTTTTAAAGAAAACGCTTCATTATTTTGATTGACTGAGCTTCATGACCACTTAGAACTATTGTTCTTCGTCCGAAACCCTTTCTACGTAGAATACGTGAGATTCGAGTAAACATTGTGATTTCAATACTTTCAATCGTTCGTCACTAATAACTCTGTGAGCTAGCGTATATGCGTAAGAGGCGTGGGGTGCAGAAGACCAAGTCGGCCACTCTCTCGTAGTTGCATCGCTTTGGCTTCGCAGCATCAAACGCGGAAATGTGCATTGTTATCACATTTCACTGTGGCCGTTGCGTTGCGATTCAACTTGATAGCAGACTTGGCCTCTAGATGGTCTTCAGATCAGCTTGTAATCACGATTATATAAGACATTGTCTCTCTTGTGTTTACCTTCTGCTCGTCCTGTAAATATAATACATACGACTAAGAAAACGGTTGAGTTTTTGGAGATAGAATTGGTTTTGTCGCCAAGACCGGTAATGATAAAATGTCATCACCGTAGCCCTATTAACGGGAGTTGTGCTCGTCACATCCTTAGGATATTTTAATATACAAATAGTGTGTACTTTTTTACTGTCTTAAAGGGAACCACACAATCTAGCAATCTTCACTATCTATAGTTTCCTCTCAAAGCATATCACTCCTCTTCATCATCATCGTCATAAGCCTATACTATGTTTACATTGATGGGAAATGAAAATAAAATTGCTTTTTTTGTAGTTTGCAGTATGTTTTACGTACTGTTTGCCATTACAGTGCAAAACCTTACGTAGATAAGTAACTACCTCCATAGTTAAACGACGTCACGTCATGTCAAATAAATATCAAGCAGCAGCTACCTTTGTGTGATGTCATTGTTGATTTACAATAGCACATTTACTTGCGAGTGGGTCGTAATTCCAAGAAATGAATGTTGGTATCTACTAAATTCTCCTCAGGATGTATACCAACTTAATATATAATGTTATAGTAAATTATTTAAATTATTTCATCGAATGTGTTAATAGGGTAATATGTAGGAGGTAACTTAATTATGCTGTTAAGGTAATCTAAAAATGAAATGTCTGCTGCAAACTATTGTAGAAGATCTGATTGTTCTGCACTCGAGGCCTTATGATAAACGTGCATAATTTAATTTACTTTGAACACAGGATATGAGAATACCAAAAATATTATCCCAGCAAAGTCGGTAAGTAGAGTCAATTGATCCAAACCAAACCAGACATTTCGAACCAGGATCTAGGTACATATTATTATGTAATCTACAGCTTTACTTATGCATCATGTCAGCCCACCGAACGTTCACTTTAGTTACTTCATAACCTAATTCCAATGTTGACGACACTTTGGAGCTACCCAGGATTAGCGAAAAGCGAGCACATTATTAAGCATCTTACAGTTGAACTTTGATAGCCCAATCAAGTCACGTCATACCTAAGCACTTACGTCTTAAACCTCTACATATAGATCAATCTATTTGCTCAATAACTGCGTGTCAACTTCAGCTAAGAGGCTGCGACGGAGGCATCTGCTCCGGTCAAACCTTGACCGTTTCTCACTATATCAAGTGCGTTCCTTCAGACTACTGGTGTAGAGATTTCGGTGTTAATATTTTTTCAAATTTCTAACGTGCACCCCATAATGTTGGTAATATTACTACTTATAGTCGCAGGCATAGGTTATTACATATATTTTAGGCAATCTAGAAAAGTAATTTATGAACTTGCTAACGTTCTGCCGGATATAAAAGGAGCTTTGCCGGTTTTAGGACATGCACATTGGTTTACTGGGAATTCTGAAGGTAAGGATTCTTTTTGTTTTTCAGTGTTACATTGGACGTTGTTTCACTTTTACTTTATTTTAGAGACTGAATAATTAGCGATCGATCCTTTGGCTTTGTTTTAAGGTGTTGTGTTTTTTTTTTCAAAAATCTGCACTGATTCGCGTAGTAGACCCACACCGAGCTTTCTGTGTTTGGAGATGTTTGCCCCTGCAGTGGGGACGTTATAGCTTAATTTATTACATAGAAACCAAAACTGCTATTGTTATAAGACCAAAGCCAATATAATAGTCCCACTTTATTTTTAAAAACATTGAAAAACAGTCTAAACCCAATTAATAAAAAAAAACAAGCCTGGTAAAAATTCTGAGCTTTGAACGAAACATGTGAATTAAATTGTGCTTATTTCTTTTTTCCAGATATCGTAAAAACAATCAAAGAAATCTGCAAATATGTTGAAGATGCCGGAGGGCTTGGAAAAATTTGGCTTGGTGGTGAAATGTTCCTAGGTTAGTATGTAATTGTTAATTCTTTTGGAGTAGATCTGAGGGTAGTCCGGTCGGTATGCTTTACGGTGTTTGCCAGACCTCAGTGTTAATGTTCCTGAACTCTAGAGATGCAGTTAATTAATGAGACAGTTAATGTAATTAGAACCTTGAGAGCACTCTCACTCTTAAAAGTCCATCATGTAGAGTTCAAGTTTTCCAGCGGTTAGTAAATTTTGTTCAGGCGGGTTCCGTGTCATGGGCGGTACCTGTTAATTCGTATGTCCCAGTAACTCTCGACAGCGCAGCGGGCGGTTAGCCGAGCTAGAGGTTCTCGGCTTGAAATTACCTAGGCATCAGTTGAGCTAATCACTTGTTTCAATTGGTTTTCCCGTAGTCTTCACCACCGTAGTGGTTCGGCGCTCGGATGGCCGTCGCCGATGTAAGTTAAGCAAAATCAATTATTTAAAACCGGGCTGGAGTAGTGGCCAGAAGAAAGTATTTACTTCAGGAAATGTCAATTGATAATGATAAGATTGATAAGTTTTGTCTACTGATTGCACAGTCAATTTATGGTTCCGTAGGAAGAAGATCATTTAGAAAAAATCCTAACTTTAGGTAGGTAACCTAAAATTAGGATACTTTTTCTGCACAAACCAAATCAGAAATATATTTAAGATAATTCCCTAAACTATTACTACGTACCCCCCAGTCCACCTACTAGTACCAAATATTTTTGACGCAGCAAATAGTAGTAAGCCATAGCTTTAGTGGCGAACCCATTCGCTCATAGCGCATTTATAAAAATACAATTTCAAGTTTTTGCGTATATAAGTAAATAAGACAAATCAAATAGATACACGCGTTGATGTGCGATGTCAATATTATCGCAACATATTGTTTGTTTTGTCGTGTGTAGCTAAACTAAAGTTGGTTCATGTAAAGCATAAAAACAGTATCGAGGTTGTCTGGAAAGAATTAAGTAAATTTTTAACCGTCTATATAGAAAAAAGAAAAGCCGAAAGACAATCGAGGGAACTCCACAACAAGATTGAAATGTCATTGAAAGATCCTTACCCCTATTACTAGACCAATCATTGTGTTGGAAATAATGTTCATACAAATGATTTACGCGTAGAATACTGTAGTATATCTATAACTAACAATATTTTAGTATTTACTTAAACGGGGTTAGTGCAACGTCTCTGAATAACACCGTTAAAGTTTAATGAAATATTTAGGTCATACGTAAAAGATAAAATAAAAGTAGAGTTACCGATAGCTTTTTGGAAACTTGACAATACTCATGCTAGTTGTTCATCCTGTGATGAATATAAATCCATTTTTAATTGAATCAGGTCATTATCGGAATTCGCAAATATACCATTATAATTTTCAAACTGGTAAGCAAGTGTACCTACATAAAGAACAAACTTTACCTATGCGCAAGCAAACATTTAGTTGCAGGTACGTGTTAGTGTTTGCACAGATATAGCACCTTAACCTTCATCTTAATAAGTGACATTCGGCTTGGTAATAGGACGTTTACAGTTATGGAAATTTCAGAAAAGTTGTGTACTTAATCTTACGCACGTAATCACTAAAAGGGGGTAGACAGAATTTAGGATCACAATGATCCTTCGGTGACATTTAGCATAATAATAATGACTAATGCCAATATGGGCTTTCAGTTGTAGGTATCAGCTCAATGTCTGGAATTGACCCAAATAAGAAAAGTAGTGGAACGACGGCAGATGTTTGTAGAAAGAGGTATCAATAAAAAGAAACGCTTCCCCGGGCAGTGATCGCCTATAGTAGATACAACAATAAAATTACCCTCCGCGAATTTGTTAAGAGTAAACCTCCCTCTAAACTTAGATCGATAGTAAACTACGTATTAGTTGTAGTATCAACTTGCAATCGGACGTTGTGAGTTCGAGTCCTTCTTACTAAGCCTATTAATAGCCTCTTTGTCAGAGTCGGTGTATGGGGCTGAAAAAAAATCTCCTGTTATTACCTACCTACTAACATTTACTAACCTAAATGTTGTAAACATTGAGTTATTTTTATTAATGTTATTTTATTTTTCCTTCCTCAGTTATACTGAAACCGGAGGATGTGCAGGTGGTTCTGGAAAACTGTCTGGCAAAAGGGTCCATGTACAAATTCTTGAGGACGTGGTTGGGAAACGGACTCTTCGTAGCCCCAGGTAATAATTTCCAGGGCATCGAACGAACGACAAATAGTTCCTGCAGTCCTAAAACGCAGGGTTTTCACCGGCAAAATACCAAATTCATTACATAGTATAAAACAAAGCCGCCTACCGCTGTCTCTCCCTAGGTATGCTTTTCTTTTCAGATCTTTTAAACGCGACTACTACGTAACAGATTTTGAAGCGGTTTGCTTTAATATATAGAGTGATTCTTGAGGAAGGTTTATACGTATGGTACATGTACATAATTACAGAGAAATACTGTTAACAATGTATATTGGTAAAACAACATTGGCCAGGTAGTTCATCAAATATTGACATGGGTCTAGTGATCTGGCTAGACGTCCGTGAAATACTGCGAAGACGGATACATGTCAAACATGTTTCGCTGTGAATGTTTGGCCGGTGGAAACGTAGGGTAACATACATTCAGTGCTTAGTCGGTACAACGTCGGTACATCGAAGCCGATCACAGCTGCAGTGGTAATAAAACATAACATAACGAGCTTTAGGTCAACACGAAATAATTTGTTTCAGTAGACTTGTAATAACTTTAGTTTATACTAGCTGTCCCGGCAAACATTTCTTTTGCCGTCGAAAGATTTGTACCTCATGTATTGGAAGAAATACATCTTATAAACCTTCCCTGGACTTCCGCGTATAATTCAAGACCAAAAATAGCCAAATCCGTCCAGTCGTTCTCTAGTTTTAGCCAGACTAACGAACAGCAATTCATTTTTATATATAAGAAGATAACAACACGTCCGTTGTTATAGAGTTTATTATATTGACTCACGCTTATGAATCCGTATGGATTACAATAAAGTCTGCTGTTGCCTGATACACCATATGCCTACGAGAGCCTTGAAAACATCTAAGGCGCATATTCTGGCTTCAGGGGCCTTTGTCTCTTTTTGACACTTGCCATTAGTGTAAGTTTTTTTTTGTTAATTTTTTTTTTGTTAGTTTAATTAGTGTAAAGCATAAAACTTATCTAAGTAGTGCTTGGTTCACGTTCAGAGTTGCGTTGACGACTTGACCTCTTGGTTTGGCGTGTTATAAGCAAGTTGAGCTACAGTGATCAACTCTAACTCAGAACAAATGGGGGTAATATAACAAAGGTACATAACAATCATACATTTTGTTCCAGTGAACCTGTGGAAGTCACATCGTAGGCTCTTACTGCCGATGTTCAGCAGCCGCATAGTGGAGGAGTACATTGACATCTTCGGCGAACAGTCCAAGGTGTTGGTAGAGATGCTGCGAGAGCGCGGCGGTGGGCCCGAGTTCGACGTCTACAAGTACATCACTAGCTGCACGCTTGATATTGTTTTCGGTAACATTTTTTTAACTTTGATGTGCCTAGTCGGTCTTGAGGCCCAAATTCGTTTGGAAAATGTTTTTTCTTTCCAGACATACTAAGACATCTTTGAAAAAATACTTACCTAATTCATCATCATCATCATCGACCTACATTTATTTTGACACAATTAGTAAGTACTTGATAAACAACAGGTGTTGTGAAGCTTGTCAGAGTAGGTGTAGGTATATGAAATATTTTACCAAATCTATGGGGCTAGTCGTATGTACGGCACAGTATTTATACTTAAAAAAATACACGCCTTTTAATCCCAAAGCGGGGTAGGCAGAGGCACTTGCTTTCTCGCAAATGCCCACGGTTCACCAAGCGTATTTAACCCAACGTGACAGGGAGTGAGCCCATCGCCGTTATAGGGTTC
>SJJU01016904.1:0-12182 GCA_012932125.1 Conopomorpha cramerella
CAACTGACAAGTTAAGTTGAGCTTTGTGTAGCTTCGAAATAGCAATTCCGCCATTATTAGTAAGACCCATAGTTACAAACTTGCGTACAATTATAAAATAATGGATGTATTTATGAATGAATGAAAGAAACTAGGGAAAAAAAATGTCCTTAGATATTGACACTGAAGTAAAAATATAAAATTCCCAGCGAACGTATAATTGATCATAATCATCACGAAAGAACACAGAGAAAATTACTACGAGCCGCAAAACCAGTCCATTGATGAAATTAAATGAAACGAGGCGAATGAATGACGTCAAACGTTATTTTAAACTATTTGACGTTTTAGATTTAGGAACCTATAGTATGTGTATAGTTCTATCTTTCTCATTTAGTAACTCATTAGATAAGGACAGAAGTACAAAATAATTGGCTGTCAAGTATATTCCAAAAGGTTTCCAGAAACTTACCTACATGTCACATTATTATGAACACCTATGTTAATGTGGTATCCTTTTAAATTTTACATCAGAGATCCAATCTTTGAACGTGTTTTCCCAAAGAAAATACTTTCTGCTGACTAGCCCCAGCTTTAAATTGAATGTGGAACGACTTGCTGGAGTCTGTGTTTCCTACGCAGTACAGTCTGAAGGTCTTCAAGTCGCGGGTGAATAGGTACCTAATGAACAAGTGTGCTCCATCGTAGACCACATCGCTGCTTAACATCAGGCAGTATGGTGGTCAAACGCTTGTTCAAAGTGATAAAAAAAAAGAATAAACAGAACTCTATTTATGTATGTGTGTGTATTTAAACGTGTGTATTTAATTAAAACGAGTTCTAACCCCCCTGACTAAATCTAGTGTGACCGGACGAGTTATTATGTAAGATGTCTGGCACAAAATGAAAATGTTTAAATATTAATATGATACCTAGGTAAACCTAGGTTACATTAAATAATTACCTACCTACTTATAATTTTGTAGTTTTCATACAAAGTCGATCAGCTTATAGGTACTCGTGTAAGAGGTGTTTTCTTTTTTCATTTCTAATCGTTGACCCCGAACAAAAGTCGCTTTGTAAGTAGTAGGGTGTGTACAAACAGTGGCTTACGGCGTCCTAGGTAATTTCCGTATCACCTTGTAGAATGGAAATAAAGCTTTTAGGCTATTAAATCCATTTAGCCAAAGAATATAATAACCACTACGAACTAACCACAATCTAGAGTACTCACATATCTGTATCGGAAGTATCGACAAAAATTGTCCTTGACTGTAGGTAGTAAAATAACAATCATTTTTATAACCTAAGTCATACTTGCATTTACCTAATGTGCCAACTTTAAAATTTGTTATAAAAAGTATTATCCACTAATGCAATATAGTTATTATGTAGCAATAATGTGTAATATAATTACAGACAAGGTCATAAAATATGCATAAAGTGCACTCAGTTTAAAACGTTAACGCTTGAAGTACTTGCTTCTGTTATAATCGGACATAGGTATTCATATATACATGTACAGTCATGTGCATAAACATATTGTATACACTTAGTAACATTTCAAAGCCATTTTTTCTTAAAATAACGACTGCTACTTTGATATTAGACATATTTCATCGTAGTAAGGTATCTAGAATACCATATACGAAAAACCAAAACATTTCCATAAATGCTTTATAAAAAAATGGCTTTGAAATGTTTCTATGTGCATACATGTTTTTACACGTGACCGTACAATTACAAGTTATGTCTACTCGGAAGTTAGTAATATATAAAGTAAAGGAATCAAAAGTCCCAAGAGATCGCATCATGGTCGTGCCTTCAATCGTCAATTTTAAGTGACCAGTTTTAAGTAAGTCATCATAATCACCAGCCCATAATTGTCCACTCTCCAATTGCACGCCACTTTGATCTGTTTTCGGCTACTCGCATCCAGCTTCTGCCAGGCTCGCCTGAGGGCGTCCTACACCGTTTGCCGATTGGCGGCCTCCACTTGAGTTTAACTCTTTCCCGGCCAGTGGACGACTATTAGCCGTCATATTAATAAAAAATCTATTGTGTATTTTTATTGTCCGCCAATGTGTTAAGAAGAACATTCTTCTACTTGTGAATAAACATTATTTTAGAACACTATTTATGTACCTAATTATATCTAGTCGCCGTCGTCTCGTCTCGCCGTTACGACACAGTAAAAGTAAAAAAAAACGACTCCAAAATGTGTTTTTGCTCTCTCCCATCATAGATGACATAGGAACATTTTTAAGTAAGATTCATAAAAAAAAACAGAACTATTTCGACATTAAGTGAGACTAAAATAAATACTTAAATCATTAATTAGTCAACTATCATTAAAATTCCAAATGAGTTCTCAAATGTATTTATGTATGTAAAATAATGACACCAGAAGTCAACATTAAATCAAAGCATCCTACACCAAAATTGCTTAAGTATTCAATTAAATTTTGCTCATAAAAAACAGAACAACGACTCACATTTTTTTAGGTCACAGTCAATGCACGCAACGGGCAAAGGAATATTGTATTAAGAATTGGAGAAGGCAAAATAGAAAATAACTCGAATGAATGGTTTGTTCATAATGTAACCTTTGAACATTCCAATGTCAAGTGTTAAGGACGTCTGTCGAGCATTCTTTCAGTAGTACAATAGTGTATTCGTTTGTAACAATTAGTTGGTACAATTATTGACTACAATGGATCTATTTAGGGCGCGACGAAACCGTATCAAACCTACAAAACGATGATCATAAAGATGTTTCTGTGGTTAATTATTTTGATGGACAGGGGAGAGACGAAGCTGACGGTCCGATGGAATATGTTAAGGTTTTTTTTTATATGGCAGACGCTAGTGGAAAAAAAACGAGACCTCTTTTTGGGACTCAAGAACGAGTCGTGTAATTAATTGAACACAATTACTTTTTCTGCGAATCGAATATTATACCTTTCTGTTTGAAGGAATATTCAGAATGTTAGTGGTTTAGATGCATTTACAATAAATATAATATTATACAGGTGCTAATTACAATCATTTTCTTAATAACATTGAAATTGTTGCAATAAATTGGTGCTTATACTAAAATTTACAAAATGTGAATGTTAGTACGAGTATATAATATTATACAAATGATATCTATTTATCTACTAACTAATAATATAAAGAGGAAAGAATTGTATGACTGGTAACGAATAAACTCACAAACATGACGGATTTAGATGATTCCTTCACTATTAGAATGCTACATTATACCTGAGTAACAAAGGCTTTGTTTTATCCCGAAATGTTTAATTATTACGTCGAGTCTTAACATCAGCGATCCCACAGTGCCTGAAGACAAAGGTCTAGGGTAGGACTCCCTCAGGCAAGGTGAACTGATGATATACGCAAGATGGCTGGCAGAAGCTGAATGCGAAAAGCCGAAAACAGATCACAGTGGCATGCAATTGGAGAGGCCTATGTCCAGCAGTGGACAGGTATGGGCAGATGATGATGATGATGATTTAATTATATTCCCACGGGGAGAAAAAAGCGCGAGTAACACCGCGCGGTACAGCTACTTTAATAATAAACAGATAGTGGTTGGTAACTGTACAGTTCACACAATTCTCATAAGTAATTATATTCTTAAATGGATAGACATATTTTAACTAGTTACCTACAGTATATTTATTGTATCTAGATACTTAACTGCTTAAATGCCGTCGACTGTAGACCTTCCTTCAAGAGCCTTAATCAGAATAGTACATATCAAACTACGTAAGTGGGCGCCATTTGAAGTGGAAATGAACATACACCTAAATATATAGACAAGCCCTTCCATGAAACAAATTAGTTCCACTTTTCTTGACAACATTCGAACAATTATTTAGATCACACATTATTACGCTTAATAGATACACATTATTGTATGAAATGTAAAATAAAAAAATCCTACTAATATTATAAATGCGAAAGTTTGGATGCCAGAGAAGCCATACATCCATCCATTGTGGTTTATAAACTGAACGAAACATATAGGCTATACATTTTGGGGATATGTTTTAAATTATTTACGTTTTAAAAGAAAAACTAAGGTTAGGGCGGAAAAAAGCTGCTGGAGTTGCTGGGTCAGCTACTAAAATATAAAAAGTTCAGTTTGCCACAAGTATCTTAACTTAAAAGTTTACGTTTTCCCATCAAAAAGCTTAACCTAGATAGTGTCAGGTAACATTGTCAGACATAACAATGTCACATTAAGATTCTAATGATGAGCATGAGAAATCCAACACTTTCTCGTTCCTAAACGAACTTCTTCGAGGCAATTTTGAATCTTATCCCCCGTTGTTTACGAATTAATTTCGTTCGCAAGCGATTGTATGTTAAATTCGACGATTGTTTTGCCTCCGTGGAGGACACGTTACAAAAGTCACGTACACCAAAATACTACTTTAGGTAAACAGATAAATTAGCTTATAAAAAATCTATGTAGATATACAAACTTTTTTCGTAATCTTCTTCGCACGTAGCTTTGGTAACTTCGGATTCATCAACAGCTGCATGACTGGACGAAGACCTCTGGCCGGGAGGACAAACCAATAATCGCCACGCTTGACTGGCGGGTTGGCGATCGGAGTGATGTTGTGGTAACTCACAGAGAGCGCTGCTGTCCGTCCTCTGGAGAGTTCTCTCGGTCGCCTCTTACTGCCCCCATGACGGGATCAGCTCGGCTGGGGTATACTGGCATGTATTATATTCGCTGTTCACTATCACCACACGGCTAACTAATAAATGCGGTGTAAATCATATCGAAGTTATTACAGATGTACAGAAAAAGGGTATTCAACGATTGAGTGCATTAAAAAAAATTACATTCATCAAAACAAAACAAATGATTATCCGCATAAAACTAGAATCATAATCTTTTAATCCTTAGCACATAAGTATGCTTAAACAAATCAAAGAGAAGTCACAAAAAAATAAAACAACAAATAAACAAAAAAAAAGTTAACTTGCGTTTGATATAACAACGGAATATTTAGTTATAACCCGTTTTTTACTGAGCCCCTAACAGTAAATCCTCGTTTCGTGTTCAAAGCATTAAAAAAACTTCCTGAGGTCAAACTTTTCTAGAATAATTAGATTGTAAAGAAATGTACCGATAACCATGTACGTAGGTAATGCGATATTTGGTTACGATAGCAAATTGTCAAAACAATTCCATTTATCTTATTGTTTTGCGAGTTTACATATAATATCTTTATGGGGTGAGAACTATCATGGGGTCAAGTCATCGCGGTTATCTTTGGGTACATTTCGATGGGATAATTTGTAGCAAGGTCAAATATGGCAGGATCGTTGATCTTTGCTTTGACGTCAAAATGTGTTATTTTAACATAAACACCTGATAGTAATGAGGCTTTTTGGTAAACAAATTCTAGATTTAGGCATTTGAGAAACCATTGCTTTTTAACACTCTCCGGGACAGTGAATTGTTGTAGCATTTGTAACTAAAACTTATAATCATATTGTAACTATTGTCCGACCACGGATGTGTTAATGTCTATAGATCTAGACGTTATTGAACAACTACATGGGGTATACATGAGATTTCTGAAATAATGAAGAAATACATTCCAATTATTTACATTACTATGATACATTCAAATCATGATTCTTGAATATTTTTTATTTTACAAAATTATTTTAAGGAACAAATACTATATTTATTAGTTAGTTATTTAACCGTACTTTTATTTTACAAAATAAAGATTAAGCTGTATAATGTACATGCGTGTTAAATAAAACGAAATCAAAAGATACGAGAAGTATTTCGTTTTCTCAGTCCTTGATTGTACAATATATAGGCCATTGCTAACGACAACGAAGGATCACAGTTAGCAATCGTTCGCTTCTTACTGCATTTCTCAAGAATATATCTATTATCACTAATAATACTACGCGATTTTTTGTGTAAATTTTGTAAATGGTCAAGTCGTGAGAAGTTCAACACGTTTTTTTACAACACATGTAAAATAAAATAAAATATCAAGGCACTATGATCGGACACAAAACTAAACAAAAATTTAGGTAATAGATAGGTAATTTTTGGCAAGCACTGTCATTGAATCGTTTTGGCAAAAGATTGAGTTTGGAAAAAATGGAGTTTTGTATCTTCTGAATTGTAGTAGTGTAGTTGTAGAAAGAAATACACGTCTTTTAATCCCAAAGCGGGATAGGCTGAGGCAAAGCAAATGACCAACATGCGTGACCAAGCGTATTTAACCCAACATGACAGGTGGTGAGCCCATCGCCGTTATAGGATTCACACACATTGACTGACACCGTTGTAATGTCTGTAAATGGTCTCTGTGCATTGGTTTGCAGTATAATATCGATTTGGCTTGTACTCGTAACTCAAAATTGGCTTTGTGAAAATATTGCTTGACAGAACTCGTCTCTCATAAGAACCCATAACCATATAACTAGCATTCTACTTTCTCAGATGTTGCCACTTTTACCACATCAACAGATAATAACTGACTATTTCTAATTATAACTACTTAATTATCTTAACATGTGCTTAATGAGGTTACATTTCTAACAAACACATAACTGACTATAGTCCGTTTATTAATTCGACGTACGATTTGACAGATCGATCTGTCACTTTGCAAAACCATTATCATTATCGGCCACATAACGTCCACTGCTGGACGAAGGCCTCCCCAATGATTTCCATGATAATTTGCGGGGGAATACCAATAATCGCCACGCTTGCCAGGCGGATTGGCGATCGCAGTGTTTTGTAGTTTAACTCACAGAGAGTGCTGCTGACACCCCACGGCCGCATATTAAACCCCAATTTCAGTGAAAACATCGTCTACCTCTTTAATTAATTATTATTTTAAGCTAACCTAAATAAGGAAATCTGTGTAAAGCAAATATGTACATTTTCCCGAAAACGACAATGGTAGATAATTTATATTTAGGTAAGGTATTTGTTCCATTTTCACCACCGCTGACTATTTTTTCTATAATCCTATAAAAAAAGAGGTCGAAGACTTTTTGACGTATTTAATACATTATTCATTATATTTTCTGTATTACAATATTGTTTACAACTATCTACGCAATTGTCAGTCAGTAGGTATCATATTTTTCCTTAACATTTATCTATGCTAATTTATAAATATTTAAAGTGGATTTTTGAGGTTGTCCGGAAAATTTCTGGATCTAATCCATTTTGAAATTATCTTGCCAATAGATACTTTCCTGTCCACATTATTTGTCTTCTTCTTCATCATGTTGATGTCCTCGGATGCTTAGGCATCATTATTCTAAGCTTAAAGCCAATAATTGTGTCCTGTCTCTTATTAGTGACAGTACGCAACGCACAAGACAATTATCTACTAAAAATGTATCCTCTTTTAATTAATTTCCCTTGGTCACGTCACGCGTGAAAGACTGTATGGTTTGTTATTGCTAGGATTAAATGAAGGAAGGAAAAAAAATTATTGAATTTTCTGAGAGCTTCAAATATGCCAAAAGTAGTTCCAAAACATTTTGCGAGCTAATCAAACATGTCCTCAAGAAGATGCTCATTTTAGAATTGCAAATTTTCTCTGACGTTTTTCTGACATATTTTCGGGCGGAGAACTGTCATTACTGTCATACTTTCCAAACAAAGTTTGACAGTAGTGACACTTCTCCACCCGAAAATCTGACAGAAAAACGCCAAGGAAAATTCCCCATTGTCAGAAAAGAAAAATATGAAATGACAACAGTGGCTAAGTAGTGCCATCTATGGGCATTGCATAGAACTGCAATAAGTCACCTGTCAAAAAAGCTCCCGGGCATGTAACCACTGCAACGTAAGAAGTTAGTCCGTGAAGTAAGAGTGCTGGACCAAAGAAGGTATGGATGGACTGTGTGAAAAATGACATGGTGTAACAGACATGAATGGCGAAAGGAAACGTGTTGCGCCGACCTCACCTAGTGCGGGATAAGGGAAGGAAAATTATGATCATAGTAGATTCAAAGATAGAGAAGCTAGTTTATTTAAGTTGTATAATTATTTAGCAGGTGTATATGTATATCTATTGCTAAATATAGGTATTTATTGTTTTACATAATTATATTATATCTTCAGAGATAATGTTTGACCTTGATAATTGCTACATCGCGACGTATGACGACTCAGAATAGCGGTATCAGTTTTTTTGTCCTTCCTATACCTACATAGAGCGGACAAGAAAGGTACATTTAAATAAACATGTAAGTGGAGAGATTTTTACCTTTTAGATAGTCTATTTTTTACCAATTTGACAGTTCCCATTTAGATAATTTTGTGCTCTGCTGCAATCAACTTAGAGTATATTCCTGTTTGTATTCAATTTACTTTACTTAGGAATAAAGTAGATATCATATTGTACGCATATGTTATAAATGTAGACTTTTTAAATGTGTGTTTGTCTGTTATTTCCTCACGGTGAAACTACGCAACCTACTGAAGTTCAATGAAACACAAAAAATGCAGACAATGTATCCCATAATTCCTACAGGATCAGTGTGTTCTTGAAAATGTTATGTTTACCAAGGTACGCACACTCACGCGTGTATTAATTATATTAGCGAAGATGACTTCGCTAATTTAAAATTAATGATGACATTACAAAGTATATAAAAAAAGAAATAAATACCAAAACAGCCATAATGAAGAAACTTGGCTAACATCGCGTCTGTAAAAAGGGTTCCCTACATAACAAAATCCCAAAAACCTTTATACCATACCTTTGTTGCTATAATTATCTATATATATTATTATCGCTTGAGGAATTAAGTTTCCATATCTATCAACTAGCCATTTTCATGTATGTACCTTCGTCGAATTAATTACTTAAAAATAAAGCGGAGATAAACGGAAAACGGACATGTATACATATTATAATTTACGAGAGTTAATTTACTTAAATACATTTTATTTCGTACAGTTCAATGAACTACATAATTAGTGAACTACAAAATCAGGTACTGAATTGTTTCATGAAACTTTCAAGGTTTTTGAGAGTAAATTGCTAATAACTCTCAGTTTTAAGTTTTTTTATTTATTGTGTTGTTAAGGTAATTTATTTTAGTAATTTAAGATTCAAAGTGTGTTTCTGTGTACTTTCCTTTATTTTCAACTGTTAGTTTTGACTTCATTACTTATTTCAAATCTTTCTCATGGAATTGGACGTAAAATTAAGTTTAAAATTTAAAGAAACTATGTTAATAGTACCTATGTATAATTACTTACGTACTTGTCAATTTTAACATCCTGTACATCGCGTCCTAATCAATATACGTAACCTTAAAGTTTCCATGAAAACTGTGTGAGTGAAATTGTGTCCAGTAGCCGGACTCGAACCCGCGACCGCGGTTACAAGTCAAGTATCCGACCAACTGGACCACAGTGGTCTTGGTTTCTAGGTCTATATAACTTTTATGGGTCGAATAATTTGTACAGAAGGCATACTATTATTAACATTACAGCGGCGGTTAGATATCCACCGCCTACCTACCTGTGTAGATTTAGAACACAAAGCTATCATGGGAGTCGGGCTGTAATAAAAATAACGGGACACCCAAATAGAATACTACGTCACCACGTCGTATGATAATATTGTTTTTTAAAAGTGTTTGTCCAAAATACATGGGAAAAGTGGCTTAAGGGAGTTTATGGAGATAACTTGTACCTATTTTAAGGTTATAGAAAAGGTATTGGACGGTATAAATGTACTTCTAACAGCATTAGGAGTTTATATCCTAAAGGTGCTGGAACCCAATCCAGCCGACATTAATCTGGCCACATTAATTTTTTTTTTGCTCATAACATGGAGAATTTTATTTCAACAATTTTTTCTTTCGAGAATATGTTTCTAACAAATTGTTTACTTACCCTTTTAAAAATAACGTTCCAATCGGAGGTCGTCGGAAGTCGGTTCCAAAACTTTACCTTCAAAGAACACTTTCGCATATTCTCATGTTTCTACCAGTACGTGTCAATAGGTGCTTCCACCCGTCTCTGGCAATGGCCACGATCTGAAGCCAAGTGTATCGAACATACAATGTATTTGCCCCTTGACACTAATTCCGTGGAAAAAAAAAGTAAAGTTAGTACTTAAATACTTTTTTAAAGTAGGTAGACTGGCCAGCAAGTCGTGGTAGCGGCCAGCGTCTTTCAAATTAGAAAAAATAAATGTATTTTAGAAAAAGAATTAAATACTATTTGAATTTAGAATATAAGAATTGTGCCAATATTATAGATTTTGCGATTTTCTCCTTTAAAGATTGAAGTGCAGTGCCACTTCACAAAAAAAAAACAAATGTCAATGAACTCGTACAAAAAGTTGAAAGAGGTCCAAACGAGGAAACCGTTTATAATGTGTATGGATATTATTATTTATAATGTATATTGTACTAAATTATTTTTCGTTGATTTAATCCCCAATTTGAGTCACTTTTTAAAGAACATAAAGGTTTCTTTGAGGGGAAGATGGACACAATAGACCTGACCCCAGTTACCCCACCTGCTTGCACGGGAAGACCCAGGGTCCTGTTCATGATGAGTTAGATTGCTTGACTACTTCATCAAATCACACTAATACTATAAAGACGAAAGTTTGTGTGTATGTATGTTATTTTTTCACATCTATACGGCTGGCTGATACACATGGGCTATAATTTATATCGAAATTCCCACGGGAACGGGACAAATTGCGTGTAACTTGCCGGGATATAAGTTGATCACAAATCGTGATGCGTTTCTCGTTGCAAACAGTGTTTATTTGTCTCAATACGCGGAATAAGTTATTTTCATAACACTTCCCAGGCCCCTCAATCCATAATAGATCAGGTATTTCACTTCATACTCCGATAGTATTATATAACGTGTTAGCTAAACCTACACCATAAAAGGATACACATGAGTAAATCTAGGTTAAAAAGGAAATACCGCATACAATTTACCAGTGGCGTGCACTGGCTTTTACGACAAGGTAGGCAGTAATCTCCAAGGATTGACACCTATGTATAGGTAACTTGTCTTTACGAAATAACCTACCTATCTACTCACCCACCAATCATAGGACCTTCGTTAGCCTATGTCGTGAGTACAACAAAAAAAGATCTAGCAATAACTCTATTATTAGGTCGGGTAACCAAAATACTAAGGTAGGCAGTGTCTTTTTGTCCCTTTCTTATTATGTGCACGCCACTGCAATTTACGTAGTATCTGCCCACTTATCAACAAACTTATTTAAAAATAACCTTAAAAAGAGCGAATTCGAGAGAGAGACGAACAACCATAGACGTCTTTCGTTGTCTCATCATCATCCGTACCCGTACTTGTCCACTGCTGGACATATGCCTTTCCAATTGTACGCCACTGTGATCTGTTTTCGCCAGTTGCATTGTCTAATCTGTTAAAAAAAATATTTAACCGATTAATATTTTTTAGAAAACTCTCCATTACGAGTAAACTGTTATTATATTACCTTTACAATTATTCCCGAATAAAAGCCAATGTTTTATCCCAAAACTCCGATAAAAAAGTAAGAAATAACGCGCGGCGGAACTAGTAAATTATATAATGAATGGTAACAATATTATCGCATAGATACAAGATTAAAAAAAACACAGTTCCACACCCATCGAGCTGTAGCAGCAGTGTCTACCTAGTTGTTGACGAACGTGCAAACCCGCGCATTCCACGCTCCTCACGTGACAATAGTCTGCTGTCACGTAACGTTCTTACTACGTCACGACCAGTCTATATTATAAAATCTAGACTCGATGCTAGTCTAGGTTTATAGGTACCATTTTTCATGGCTGATGAGCCCCGATTCTTCCCCGTTTTCTTATATCAACGCATTAGCGCATTTTTTCACTTCACGCCTTTTAACCCTAAAGCGGAGTAGGCAGATACACTTGCTAGGCAAGTGCCCAGCAAGTGCCCACGGTCCACCAAGCGTATTCAACCGTGAAACGTGACAGGGGGGTGCCCATCGTGAAACGAAATATCAACACAGTATAAATCAAAGTCGCCTCCCGCTGTCTGTCGGATTTTGACGCGGTCTTCTTTAGTAGATAGATTAATTTCATCATCATCATCATCAGCCCATATTTGTCCACTGCTGGACATATGCCTCTCCAATTGCACGCCACTG
>SJJU01016908.1:0-11122 GCA_012932125.1 Conopomorpha cramerella
AGTAGGTTTGAGAATCGGCTACTATCTATTTTTTATGCATCTACCAGTTGTATTTCTCCCAATACACACACAAAACACAAATGTTTGCCGGGACAGCTAGTGTTCATATATTTTAAAATGTAATGATTCGATAAAGTACTCTTAGGCAGACATTAGACGCTCATGCAAGCGTCATTCAATTCCATCAGTCATGATTGATGGAATGACTACTAATATTAATTCAAACATCATTCACTATATTAGACGATAGGAAATCCGTCAATCACAATCATGACTGTGGTAAAACTGAGATCAAAACGTATCGTCTAATGTCTGCCTTAGTTGATTCGCTCTGGCATTGTTGCAGCAAACGATATGCATCCCTACATTGCTAAGAACCACAGTGAAATAAGAGCAACGAAACCATCAATGCACGTCGTTTAACTCTGCGACGCAAGAGCGATGCAGCTACGGGCAATGGCTTTTACGACAAGGTAGGCTGTAATCCCCAAGGATTGATACATGTGTATAGGTAATTTGTCTTTACGAAATACAGGTACCTACCTATCTACTCACCCACAAAACAACTTCGTTAGCCTATGTCGTGAGTGTAGAAAAAATGCTAGCAATAACTGTATTATTAGGTCGGGTAACCAAAATACTAAGGTAGGCAGTGTCTTTTTGCCTATATGGTGTGCACGCCACTGGCTACGAGAACTTTATCGAATCATTACATTTTTAAATTGACACTTAGCATGAAATCCTGCTGTAAACTTGGTACAAAAAAAAAAATGTCAGTTTGAACACCGCCTAAATTTAACTATCGTATAGTTCTTCTCGGACTTGGCTTTATGCAGAACTAGTGGACGCCCCGCGATTTCATTCGCGTAGTTTCAGTATGTCATACTAACTATACCACACTCTATACTGCACTGAGTCCCACAGGAACGGGATAAAAAGCATCCTATGTTATTCTCCTGGTTCTAAGCTAAGTCCCCACCAATTTTCTGCCTAATCGGTTGAATCGTTCTTGAGTTATAAGTGTTGTAACAAACCAGTCTTTGTTTTATATATATATAGATTATGTTCAACACGTTGAACCAGCCGTGTACAAAAGCTCGGTACGAAGAATTCCGACATATATAAACAAACCGATAAACCGTAGATGTCATTTTTGTTATCGCGAGTGAGTCACCCACGATGTGCGTTGTGTGCTTGAATAAAAAAAAAAGTACTAAACGACGGAAGTTCATTAAATAGCCCAGTTAAAAGTAGGAAAGTACATTGAGATACCAATTGCGTACACACCATATAGGCAAAAAGACACTGCCTACCTTTAGTATCGTAGCTTCCCTTAATAAAGTTATTGCTAGATCTTGTTTTGTTGTACTCACGACATAGACTGAGGAAGGTCCCGTGTTTCGTAAGTCACCTATATTTCGTAAAGACAAGTTTCCTATACATAGGTGTCAATCCTTGGGGATTACTGCCTACCTTATGGTAAAATCCAGTGCACGCCACTGTGAGATACATACAAACACTTCACGCCTGTAACCCAGAGGTGTAGATAGAGACTACAGATCTCTATTTGTCTCGTATGTGTCATCTACATTCGTATGGTTTGGGCATATGAAGAGAATGGATGAAAGTCGATTGACGAAAGAGATTTACATGGGTGATGTAATGGGCCGGGTGAGTAGAGGTCGCCCCAGAAGGACATACATTGACCAGATTGGTGATGTCTTGGCGGAAGGTGGCGTGAAAAGTACTCGAAACCGGAGGTCATGTATGAAAAGATGTATGAATGTAGAAGAAGCGAAAGGGGTATGTCAGGACGACAGGAGATCTGTAGTCTCTGCCCCTCTGGGAGACAAGCGTGAAGTGTATGTATGTAAATTCATATATCGATGGTCTCAATTAAAAATGTCGGTAGTGCAATTTTAAGAATATGTAATAGTGTCTTTTCTACACCGTTAAATTGGCGATATAAAGATCTATAAACTTATACGTATATTACATCACGTAAAGGTACCAAAGATTATAAGCTGTTGTAAATTTGAAGTATGTTCCACAAATAGTTTAGTTTTAATCTCCAAAACTATCTTCTCTCCTGAACATGTTCCGATTTGAAGATCCGACTTTCTTAATAGGGACCATCAATATCTTTTTATACATGATCTCCGGTTTCGAGTACGTTTCACGCCACCTTCCACCGTAATAATGAAACGTTCCACCGCGGAGTAACTGGTTGACGTATGTCTGTATTTAGCGTAAGTACAGGCGGCCAAGAATCAGGGCCTTAAGTCTTGTACACTCTGGTAGTTATCTCTGGCTACTATTTACCAGTTGTATTTCTCCCAATACATGGGGGTACAAAGGCAACTCATTATGGCAAAACAAATGTTTGCCGGGACAGCGTAGTATAACTATAAAATCAGTAGAGTAAAGGATTTTTTTTATTACACTCGAACAAAAGCTAGCTGTACTAATATGGAAAGTTAAATGCTTTTTTAGTTCTTACGATGTAAGTCGCGTGTGGATGTTGGCCATGTAGAGCGCAGTGAACAAACGTCGACTAACGAATGAGACTTATGTTGCTATGTACGGCAGTGGCGTGCACTAACTTACGACAAGTAGCGCAATTCTCGTATTTTTGTTCGATCACGATTACGTTTTGGTTTAACTTACGCTCAAGTTTCATCGAGTTCAAAAATTACCAGAATACCGTTTGTTTGAGAAGAGTACTTATTTTGTTTACAAGAATACGCTTTGACGATTCCGAGCCGTTTGACGTACTATTGAAATTCGATAGTAACACGAGAACGATAGTAACAAGAGAGTTTGGACTAAGTTGAGACTTTTTTAGTATCGACGAAAATACGAGAATTGCACTAAAGGTAGGCAGTAATCCCCAAGGATTGACACCTATGTATGTATAGGTAACTCGTCTTTACGAAATAAAGGTACCTACATAGATTTGTACCCATAAAATACAAGGGTACAAAAATAGGTGAACAAAATAGGTGAGTAGGTACTCACCCACAAAATACAGGACCTTTGTTAGCCTATTTCGTGACTACAACAAAAAAAGACTATATTATTAAGTCTGGTAGCCAATATACTAAGGTAGGCAGTGTGTTTTGCCTATATGGTGTGCACGCCACTGATGTACGGCCATAGTGAAAGAGGCCACAGTAAAACGACTTACAAAACTGACGTGACGTATTTGTGTATTTTTTTTTGTGGAATCACAAGCCGAAACTTGTTTTTTTTTATTTAAGAAAAAAACTCACACGAACTCCTGAAGTAGGTACCCGTAGCCTTGCGGCCTTCATGAGACTCAATCGAACGAATTACTGTTTCGATGTGATATTGACCTCTTACGTACGTAATGCTATATGGGTCCCAACAGAAGAGGCCTTCGGGCAGCTATAGACATCTGCGACGACTGGATGGATTAGTGGCCAGGACACCTGCCCCTGTTTACTAATTCAATGAACCATTTGACATTTCGTTTGTTATCATGTACCAATACGTGCCGAAATGGTTCGTGGACACTGGTGTTGCTTAGACTTGCATTGGTAGATCTTGGCCTGGCGCACTAACGTGCGGTCAGGTCTCCTATCCAGATACAAGTATTTAGCGAAAAATCTACACACATCCAAAGTGTCTAGGTATCAATTCGGCGGTCCTACGGCACTTATTCATACCATACGTAGAAAGGAATCAAACTCGCGACCTTCCACCCACCCTAGTGGTAAAAACATACTGACTCGCTTCATCGTCAGCCACATAACGTCCACTGCTGGACGAGGGCCTCCCCCAATGAGGTCGTCATTTGGGGTGAAATGCCAGCAATCGCCACGCTTGGCAGACGGGTTGGCGATCGCAGTGGTGTTGTGGTTTAACTCACGGAGAGCGCTGCTGTCCGTCCTCTGGAGAGTTCCCTCGGTCGCCTCTTACGACCCCCATGACGGGAAAAGTTGGTTCGGTGGTGACACATGTATTCTATTCGCCGTCACCACACTGACGTCACACCGCTAACTGCAGTGGCGTGCACACCATACAGGCAAAGACACTGTCTACCTTAGTATTTTGGCCTCAGGACCAAATAATAGTTATTGCTAGATCTTTTTTGTTGTACTCACGACATAGGCTAACGAAGGTCCTGTGTGTTCACCCCTTTGTGGGTGAGTAGATAGGCAGGTAACTATATTTCGTAAAGACAAGTTACCTATACATATGTGTCAATTTTGTTCATCATCATCATCATGTCAGCCCACTGACGTCCACTGCTGGATATAGGCCTCCCTTTGTTACACCTACCTAATTAAATGGTTATTACTCCAACTGTTTGGATGCTAAAGAGAAGATGTTGCGAGAATAAATTAATTTTCTTTCTTTCTTTCAATCCGTGGGATTACTGCCTACCTTGCTGTAAAAAAGCCAGTGCACGCCACTGGCTGACTGACTCGCTTAATTCGGTAGCATAGGTACTCACCACTAATGACAAGCGTCTCCTCCATCCTGGGATCGGGCCAATAGTCTCTCGGCCTGTCGTACTCCGGGTCAGAGTCTATCGTGACAGTTTCATGCACATCGTAGGTGACTGGACCCGGGGGGGCGGACGGTGTGTGCGGCGTCGTCGATTTGCGACCCCGTCTGATACAAAAACCATTTTACATTAGAATCTATTTGGAGGTAAACGCAAGTACAGTGCGACAAGGTTATTTTCGCGTGTGGCAAAAATTACGCATTTAAAACAAACTTAGAAAGGGATATACATAGGAGAGTCGAGATATTACAATAAATATTCAGTATTCACGCGCCAAAAGATTCTTGTCAAACTGTAGACTGTCGTGTCGCCCCGTACGCCAACAGGCAAATTTGGGCTTGTCTTGATCTTTGGTAAATTCCTACTACTGTCAATGTATGTACATACATACATAGAAAGATATAGGATCATAAAATATGATGCAATTAAACATAAAATTATGCAATTTAGTCAAGATATTTTCTACTCATCATCAGCCTATATTAATTCACTGCTGGATCTAGGCCTCTCTAATTGCATGCAACTGTGATTTATTTCGGAGCAAATCAAATTTTGTCGTAAATTCAAACTGTCATGTAAAGCACTTTTAAACTAATTGCCATTTGACCTACTTTGTAGTTAATTATTTACTTCTTTCTTCTATTAAATAATAACACTAAATTATTGCCATCGGAAATTCAAATCTTTGTTACATTTGTGGTAATTTAAATGGTGATATGAAACATATGTATAAAACAATGAGACAAAGATGATCAAAACATAATAATTGCGCTTAGATAAAAATCATGCAAAAACAAATTGTTTACCTCTCCATGCTGCAATAAAGTTGGTTTAATTAAAACAGAAATGAAAAATATATATTAATGTTGGTTTTACTGTATTAAGTAAAATGCAATTATTGGAATTATTTGTGAAACATAAAAGCAGTCCACATTAAAATTTATTTATGTGGATTTCATAAAAATAATATGATTGGGAAACACTGTGTAGAACATAAAATAATAAGGATAATAATGTTCATGAAATTAAAATAGTGGGAACAAGTATGTTGGTTGCACATACATACATATCAAACAATAAGATTTATATTCCAATCTATGTAACAAAAATTAATTTACAGAACATAATACAATTTCATGCAAATGAATCACAAGATGAGTGAAGCTAAATCAAGCAAAATGACACCTTATTGATGTTTACAAAATTATAATTACCTATAAAGTTGTTACTATATTTTGTTGCAATGAATGCCATGCAAATACAGAAAGCAATAAAAATATAAAATAACAACTGTGTTACCTCATTATTGGTGATCTCTCTCGACGTGGTGAATAAGGCATTGCGTGAAGAGCATGTTCTCGGTGATGTGACAGCATATGCCTCCTAGGAGACTCTTGCCGTTCCCTGGCCAGAGGGGGTGTGGTAGGCGACACAGGTGAACATGACCCATTTTGAAGAGGAGAAGATGGCTTCTCCCACTCTGTCAAAGGTAACTTGTCATAGCGAGGGGGTGGGCTGGGAGGCCGACCCGGAGTGACTACAGGACGATTGTCATCGGGAGATAAACTCTCCAGACTTGCAGATCTCGATGCATGCTTAGACTTCTTTTTCTTCTTCTTTTTGTCTTTCTTCCTCTTTTCCTTCTTCTTCTTATGACGGGAGTGATCGTCGAACTCCGGGTCGAGTTCTTCATATTCTAGACCGCGCTTCCTCCTCGCTGCCGAAGAAGAATCACGTGTGAGAGCGTAGTCGTCCACAATCCGACGACCTAACGAGGTCACGGATATGGTTGTACCGTCGACAATAGTGCGAATAGAGTGGGAATTTCTGGTTTTGTCGAGGTCATCGGCAATCTGCCGCCCGTGAGAGCTGGCGTCGCTCTCGATCTCGCCAGCCTCAGGGACCGAGAGATCCTCGGAGCTCACGTCAGAATACTCAACAAGGGGCTTAGTGGAATTGGCAGTAGCATAAGATTGTTGAGTACCGCTGGAGCGACTCCTGTGCTTTTTGTGCAAGTGCTTCTTGTGCTTCTCCTTGTGATGCTTGCTATGACGTTTCTCGTGATTGCGCTCCATGGTGGATGACAGGCCGGAGGCCCTACAGTTCAATGTTATCACATGTCACAACTGAAACAAAGAAATATATTTTTTTACCACCTAGGTATAAACAGAGAGAAAATGAAAGTCAGCTGATCAAGGGTAACCTATTGCGCCATGATAAGTTTCAACCCCTTTCAGTGGCAGGTAGGTGCACTTTATTTACTTATATACAAGTTTAGGTATTTACAGACCTATCAACACTTTATAAAATACTGTAAACAATAACAAACCGCTGCCGTACTACCGCATAGTTAGCAAACAGGCCACAAATGATTACTCTACAATACAGCCCCAACAAACTGATAAAATTGCAATGGTGGACAAGAATGGCGAATTCAATTAAAAATTCCTTGATATTCTTACTACAATGAACCAGGCAGTGATGGATGCAGATGATTTAGCAAGTAAAAAATATTGTACTTACTTACCGATAACTTGACGGGTCCAGTGAACACATATTTTTACTTTAGCAAAAAATATCTACAATATACTTGTGAGCTAATATGCCTTCGTAAATTTAAGTTCTCTAGATTTTGCTAGGAATATAATATGTTTTGAGTACAGAAAAGCTTAAAGAAGCTTATTTTTTCATCATTTATCATAAATCGTACATAATTTCATGCTATTACATCGGATTTTTATTGTGGGAATTTGTAAGTGTGTCTGTCTAGTTTCTAGATGTCAGCCATTTGCTTTTTCATAATCGTTCGGTCTTTTGTTGGACTTCAATCACTTGTTTCGTTCTTATTAAATAGCGCTGCGCCGGGATTTTCAAATTAGCAAATCTGACAGTACTGTTTGCATGACTGTCTAAATGTCAATTTCACTCCTCCTTCCTGGTCCTTGTTCTTCTTCTCTCCTGTCTATCACGGTGTAGGGTTCGTGACCTGTCTTACGCACTCTCCATTTTATTTTTTGTTATGAACCTTAGCGGACAGTTAGTAGACGATATAGGTAGAAAAAATCTACCTATGGGGAATTTTCAAACTCCAAATTGATTTAAACTTTAGACACTTTTGTGACAGGTAAACAAACAATAAAAAATTGTCACCTTCAATAGTAACTGCTTGAAGTTAGTCATTTCGTTGACATTTATCCAACCTTATACAGTTAGCGCCATCTGTAATAACAAAAAAACTAGCGCCCTGAAAATTCCTTTTGTTTTAAAACACATAATGAAATAAAGATTTAACGGGGCTCCATACAACAAAAACGCTTTTTTTAGATAGATAGGTACATACATATATGTAACGGCAACAGGAAGACGCATGAAATGTTCACAAAGTATGTAATCCTACCTGTTTAGCAAATGTTTACCTAATTGATAAAATCAACAAACAAATTGATACCTATCTAGGGAGAGGTTCCTATGCAAGAGATGTGATTTTGTGCCGTTTTTATAGACAATGGTACGGACCCCTTCGTGCACGAGTCCAACCAACTCGCACTTGGCCGGTTTTTTAAGTCTCATGTAAACTTTTTGTGTATTTTCTATTTTGTCTTCAGAACCCCGCCACACAATGGTTTCGGCAAAGGTACATAATATGGCATACATTAGGTGCAAACGTAATATCGCAGCCCCGGGCGGTGAAGGGTGAAATTACCTGCACGAATTGCACGATTTCTTCCCGATATCGATATAATCGATGTAAAATAAAGTAATATAAAAATGTCTAAAAAGTAAGCTCAACTTCAGAGGAATGAAAAAGAGCGACATGAAGTTATCCGCAAAACATTATCCAATGGTAGGGCTTTCCTCTTTTCGATTTTGACATTAGCATCGACTTGCGATGCGTGCCAATTTGTTGCGTCCCTTGCCGAATATTTTTTTGTGTAAAAACTGCTAATATTCAGTAGCAGACTATTGTTTACAACTTATGTTAATGCCGCTTATCATTAGGCATTCTGTACTATAATTTCTGGAAGAGAATACGTAAATTCATTGACTAACAGAGCTAAAACCACAGCAATTAAGTTGTAACTTTAGTGCATTTTCAAATTATAATCATCGGATGCAAACTATCATATCACGTTACGGATAGGTAACCTGTATCAGATGTGATATTTACTTAGATATTTCCAAGGTGCAGTTGTCCGTAATTGGCTCATTAGAGCTGTGCTGAGTAGTTTTAATACCAATTAGTATGTCATTGAACTTCTGTTCGGCGTGGTGACACTGTGACTTTGTGACTCGGAAATATGTAAATAAACATGAACGGGACAAATGTTATGAAGTCCGAAGATTGTTTGAAGGGGCCCTCAGGTGGTGAGCAGCCCGTGGTGGAGGCTCCAATTTGTGATGTGGACCCACTGTCAGCCAGTATAGAGAAAGTTTCGGACTCGCAAGGCCAGGTGGAATGCGCCGTACCTGAGCCCACGGTCGAGGATAACTGTGATGATAATGCCAAAGATGAAGTGCCCACTGATGATGTGAGGAACAGGGACCTGGAAGAATGCAAAGGTATGTTGTCACTGATCAAAACACTGCAGTATACCCGAATAATAATAATGATTATGATGTTTATAGCACAACATAATGCTTCAGTTGATGTATACAAAGCACTGGGAATTATTTATTGACACAAATATGTATAACCTTATTCATATTCTCTAGAAAGAAACTCTTGTATAGAAGTTTATCTAGAGTTTGAGACTATTTTTGTTTGTTGTCATTTATTTTACATAATTCTGCTACAATGAATATTTATCTGAATGAAGATAACACTGCACTGTCCAGGTATTAAACTACCCTCAATATTGCAATTAAAACTTGCTTATTTCAAAATGACACATTTTCAATTGACAGTGCAAGATAAAATTAATGAGTGTAGTTTGAAAAACATCAAAGTGTTCTTAATATTTTATAAATATTCTAGTTAATAAACTCCTCGATACATTTGAAGACTACTTCTATTAATTTGAAGAGTTAATATATTGCAATATTGACATAAAAATGTTTGTATATTATTACTTATAAAAGTAATATTTCCTAGACTTACAATAAGGTTATTTGATTTCAAATAAAAATAATTTATTTTCCAGAAAATCTGCCAGAAGAGGATAATTTACCTGTGCAAACAAATGCAGAGGAAACTGGAAGTTTAGAATCAAACCAGGAAAATGAAGTACAATCTGTTGAAAGTAATATATTGATGGATGTGGATGAAGTAGTTAAAGAAAATATTCCTGAAATAACTGATACTGCAGATGCTGATGAAGACATTATTAAAGACTGTTTAGAGACTGCCTGCCCTGACATTGTGTCGAATACTACTCTTGAAGATCAATGCGAAACACTCAACGACAAAAAATCAACATCCTCTAACATTGAAATTGGCGAAAATGGTGCTGAGGAAAACAGCGAGTCATTGTGCGAGGACATAAAGAAGCTTTTACCAGATCAGAAAGACACAGTCGTAGAAACAACACCCGATAAATCTACTGCAAACTACTTGGAATTCCTGGATAGTGCCAGTACACCTTCACCGCAGGAATTGATTGAGAAAGGTATTATAAATGCTAAAAGTTTAAAACCGGAAGATTTGTGTATTCCTAAACCTTCTCCATCTGAAGAAGAAACACTTAGCGAAAAGAGGATATTAGCAAAGATAGAATCTCTTATACCTAAAGTAGCAGAGCCAATTACAAACAATAAAGTGGTAGTAGAATCTGTCAAACCAATTATTTGTAAACCAGACACATCATTAACAGCTGGAACATTGAGCAAAGAAAAATTTGCAGATACTCCTAAACAGGGAACTGTGAAACAAGAAGACAGTGCAGTGAAACCAGAAACTATATTATCACAATTAGAGAAGATTGTACCTAAAATTGAAACTGGTATTTCTAAATTGGAAAAGGTATCTATAAAACCGGAAACGTTCAAAGGTACAAAAACGACTGAAAGAAAGTCTGACACAGCAATGGCATCCAAAGTAGAATTAATAATTCCTAAGCCTGAAATTACACTAAAATCAATGTCAGCATTAGGCACTATGTCACCTAAATTAGAGTCGGTGACAATATCGAAATCTGTAACAATGTCTCCAAAACCAGAGACAATTACATCTAAAATGTTGAATGCTGCGTTTAAATCTGAAGCAATAACTTCAAAACATGAGGTTACAATTACAAAACAAAGCTCTCAGAAACCAGAAATGTCAGTGGCTACACCCAAAGTGAAAAAAGGTATTCTATCAGAAAATATAAGACAAAAGTCAACACCATCTCCTCAGGCAGTAGAGAATGCTGTAAAAGCAGTGGAAAATAATTCCGATATAGAAATGGTGGAAATAAAAGATAACGCAAAGACTGAACCAAGAATCAAAATCAAAGTCCTGACACCAGAGACAGAAACCAAACCTATGAATGGTGATGTATCAAAGGTATGTTTACATATAGATTTAAGATATAGGTAAACTGTAGGTCAAAAAAAAATAACAGAACCAGCTGCTTTGTAGGAAATATTAAGTTATTGTGACATTTATTT
>SJJU01016909.1:0-26863 GCA_012932125.1 Conopomorpha cramerella
TGAGCTGTGTTTCTTTCAATACACGAAGCACAAAGACGACTTCCTATGGCAAAACAAACGTTTGTCAGAACAGCTAGTCCAGTATTAATAAATTGTTGCAAACCTGTGCCGGTTTAAATGAAAACCACAACAGTATAATAAAATGTTGTTTCTTCTGCAAAAACGTCGCTGTGAAAATCTGGAATCCGACTCCGAGATTGTCCTGGTTAGTGAGGGCAGCCGTCCGAGCGATGCAGCTTACGCCTGGATGCGCTCGGCGGGAGATGGGCCAAGTTGCAGCTCTCCTGGGAATTTCGGTTGGGGTACGTGAACGCTACGTCAACCGTCACTTGCGTTTTACAGCTGGAGTCAGAGGCAAACGATTGCTAATAGCAATTTCCAGGTGTTCCAAAATTTTACTGTAAAAAATACTCTCGAACGACGTTGAGATGGTTTTTGATGTAGAAGGAATTTGTGTTTAAGGACTTAGTTTGTGTTTTACGAATCTATTTACTTACTGCAGACTATTAGATCGTTGATTACATAAGCATTGGCATTTAATTCAATGGTTAAGTACTGGAATTCCAAAATATGGACTGTTCAAATGCGAAATATTCCCTTCAATGAAATAAAAATACCCTTTCAAGGAGTCTTAGGGTTGTTCTTTTCATCTTAGATATGTCGTTATTCCCTTCTATGGGGCCATGGCGTGGCGTGTTAGTACCCGGGTAGAGCCAGAGTTGGAAATGTAAGAGGCAGCTGGACCGATTTAAGTTGGAGACGGTCCGGCTGGAGAGTGACTGCTGTCCCCCGAGAGAAGGGGGAAGACAGCCTGCATCATGAAACGCCCCTACCTTGTCACTTGCGAGTTTGCTTCCAGTAGATGGAGGTGTGGTGGGGCTTTCCGCCCACCTTTCCTCCTCATGAAAAACAATTTTTCAGTTCTTTTTATCGCTGGTGTAATACGATAGATTTCGGATAACATTCGGTAGGTCTGTAAACATACTGTACATTCATAATTGTTTCGTAGTCAACTGCGTCTTCATCAATTTGATTAAAAAATTCGCGAGCGTCTTTGTTTTATGAAATTTGGTACCAAGAATATTTTATATTTAACATTATATATTATTTACTACAACGGAGTATCCGTTTGATCCCACAGATTGTTGAATTGTGCATTTTCCATGTCATAGAGCAGTTACAAAGGGTCCACAGCTCAATAATATAGTGACTGCAACCCATTCCGATACGTACATAATTTTGGCATTTTGTTCTGTTGGCATTATTGGACCGTGAATCGCCGATATGCAGGAGTTCGCGTACAAGTGCCTAGGTACTTCAAAAAAAATTCGCGCCGCGGCGTTGTCGTTAAAAAAAATATCTCATTCTCGTTCTCCTGCGAAAGAGCATTGTGGGCGGCAAAAGAGGTTTTATTCCGACCTACAAGGAGTTTATTTTTCTCTAGTAGCATTAACGTGAGAATAAAAAAAAATATAACACGGTATAAAAACGGGGTACGGAACAACAACTCTCATAACGCTGTAAGCAAGTTGTTCAGGAACAATGGAACGCTATTCTCTAAACAGATTATGCGTTCTTCCGCTCCCGGCAGCGATTTGTCGACTCATGCAGATGAAAGTGATGAATTATACTCGAGATTTAACTGGAAATGCGAAGGGTGGATTTATATGGTACAGCGTTGTTTGGAAGCGACTCATTTAAATGACGTTTTTCGACGACACAACGGATTTTGGTGCCTACTTTTTTAACAGTCGGTCAAGAATCTGGTTTAACCCTTAATCAGACAAGGTTTTGAGTTTTTCTGATGGATTTTGGACTCTATTGACGTTTGTTATTCTAATTACCCACTCTATCACATAAACCCGGGTGATGTTTATCATAAAATCAATGTGAAATTATTGTTTGCTGTTTAAATAGGTATGTGTCCTGTAGTGTTACATACCTCACGTCATTATTCTGTGATAACTTCTCTGAAATCTACAGATAATTCCAGTGAAGACATTCAATAAAGTTCAAAGTATGTGTTGGCCAAGTGGCAATATACTATACTATACATACTATATATATAAACTAGCCTTTGTTTGATTAAGGGTTAAGCCTTAGTTCCATTTCGTAGCCAGATTTGGTAGCTGGCTACGACACTGGAAAGAATAGACTCATATCGAAGCTAACTTGTTCGTAGTGAGCTTCTAAAATGGACTAAACCACCCTTATTCTTTACGGCCCTAAGATAGAAATCCCTGTGAATGGGGACGTTTTTGTTTGACGTTTTTCGGGCGGAGAACTGTCATTACTGTCAAACTTTGTTTGGAAAGTATCAAATTTGTCAGAAAATCCTTGTTTGGAAAGTAAAACGTCAAAGAAAATTCCCCATTCAATAAGACAGATAAGGCAATTTTTTACTAGTCACAACATGAACTCTACCTTAATGATGTTTTCGTGAGACAGGAAACGTCATCAAAACTTTCTTGGCCGACTTTACCAAGATTCAAAATGTAGTAGCTGCCGCATCGTTTCATAAATAAAATGTAATAAAGACACTGCTACAATCTGTATTTCTCTCTGTAAAGTGGCTAGTAGATAGATATAATATGAATATTCATATGCGCCAACGCGACGGTTCTACTTCGAGTTTCTGGGACTAAAATTCAGAAGGAATTCATTCCTGCATCTTGTAGAGGGGAAAATAAGGCGAAATTTTATTTATTTAATTATTTATTATTAGTACCACCAACAGTTACATGCCTAAACTTAAAGAATCATGGCAGGTTTCATACATTACTTCGTTCCAGTAAATTAGACGCGTTTTTCATAGTTTATAGTGTTTATTGTCTAAAATAAGATTCTTTGTTTCACGTACTTTTAAAACACCGCATATTATGTAAATATATAAAAAGGAAAAGCTGACCGACTGACATATCAACGCACAGTCTAAACGGCTAAACTTAGGTACTTGAAATTTGGAACGGACGTAGCATAGGTACCGAAGGGGTGCACTAAGTAAGAAATTCCAGAAATTCAGACGGGAACGGGAATTAACGGGAATATACTTTTGTATGAAAAATCGGAACCGCTCAAGTTAGACGCTTGAAATTTGGGATGCAGGTACTACTAAACTACGCAAATGAAATCGCGGGGCGTCTACTAGTTAAAAATAATTTGAAAGTAATTATTTGGCTCTAATAAAACGTAATTAGTCTACAATTCAAGGCATTTCGAGAATGATGGCATCCTGACAATAGACTCATACTGTCACTGTCTCTGCATTTTTTTGTTTACAACAAGTTTTGTGTTAATATTCGAGTAGTAGGAAACAATCGGGAAGCAACAACTTTAAAACAAACAAAGAATCATCCAAACCCAGTCAAAAGATTTGAAGTAACAAACATAAAAACCAATTCGAATTGAGAACCTCCACCTTTTTTAAAAACAATTAACCTGAACCTTAATGTCCAATGACATTCCTATGACTGTCAACCTTAAGGTGGTATACTAGATTCGTAGCCGACTGTACATAACATAAATCCTAATAACGTTTGCTGTTGCTCTCGAGGTTGGCTTTATACCTTCGAAAAGGATTTTTTATTTTTTTTATACCCATGGAAGTTTTACTAGGCGCGGCGAGTTCATAAAACTCGCTAATGAGGTGCCAAAAGTTTGTATTGTGCTGCGATAACCTTGGTTTGCAAGTTGCTGGAGTGTTTGGTGCTACAAAAGGAATGGGAGTAGTACAGTCAGCGATTAATAAAAAGTAAACTTATTTTTAAAAAATAATTTAAGTACATAAGTTATAAACGAGACCTAACTAGTGGACGCTCCGCGATTTCATTCGCGTAGTTTCAGTATTTCATACAAACTATAACCCCCTCTATATAGCGACGCGACCAACAGGATCGGGGTAAAAAGGTCCCGATTCTAAGTTACCTCCCCACCAATTTTCAACCAAATCGGTTCAGCCGTTATTGAGTTATAAATAGTGTAACTAACACGACTATCTTTTATAGATATACTAGTGGACGCCCCGCGATTTCATTCGGATAGATTTTTCATACAAAAGAATTTTCCCCTTTATTCCCGTTCCCATGGGAATTTCAGGAATTCCTTTTTTAGTGCACCCGTATGGTACCTAAGCTACGTCCGTACCACATTTCAAGTGTCTACATTTATCCGTTTGGGCTGTGCGTTGATATGTCAGTCAGTCATTCAGTCATCTTTTCCTTTTATATATTTAGATATTTATTTTATCAAATCTTAGAGCCTTACTAATAATGGTGAAATAATTATACCAAGCTCAACTTATCTGTTGTATTTCAAATATGGAATCACCAGTTCCAGGAGACGTGAAATAACTGTGGTTTAAGTGACACCGCATTTATTGGTAAGGTTGGTGACGGCGAATAGAATACCTGTGTCACCAGCCCAACTTTTCCCGTCTTGGGGGTCGTAAAAGGCGACCGAGGGAACTCTTCAGAGGACTAGCAGCAGCGCTCTCTGTGATTTAAACTACAACACCGCTGCGATCGCCAACTCGCCTGCCAAGCATAGCATTTAATGGTAATTCCCTCCAATTGATCACGGTAATCATTGGGGTAGGCCCTCGTGCCTGATGATGAGTGTGTGCTTTATTCTCTATAAATCTATATAAGGCTATAATCATCATCATCATCATCAGCCCATACTTGTCCACTGCTGGACATAGGCCTCTCCAATTGCACGCCACTGTCATCTGTTTTCGGCTTCTCGCATCCAGCTTGAAGCTGGATGCTAGCCTATCTTGCGTATATCAACAGTCCACCTTGCCTGAGGGCGTCCTACACTCCGTTTGCCGAGACGCGGTCTCCATTCGATTTCATTCGCGTAATTTCAGTTCTTCATACAAACTATAACACCCTCTATATAGCGACGCGACCAACAGGATCGGGGTAAAAAGTATCCTATGTCCGTCTCCCGGTTTTAAGCTACCTCCCCACCAATTTTCAACCAAATCGGTTCAGCCGTTCTTGAGTTATAAATGGAGTAACTAACAAGACTTTCTTTTATATAATATATAGATATAACTGTCCCGGTAAACATTTATTTTGCCGTAGGAAGATTCGTACCTCGTGTATTGAAAGAAATAGACCTTTTAAACCTTCCCTGGTCTTCCGCGAATTCAAGGCCAAAATAAGCCAAATTGGTCCATCCGTTCTCGATTTTAGCGAGACTAACGAACTGCAATTCATTTTTATATATAAGAAGATAACATAAATATTAAGATCCTTTGAACGTCATACCAAGCCCTCTTACCTACTGTAAGTAGGTAGGTACGTAAAATGCCTAAATACCTCAAGCGCGGCGTAAAAACAGCGGCGAATATGAAGCTAAGCAAGAAATATCTCTCGGAGATTTTCCTCGTAAATTAAATGTTCGGGGTACAAATGTCGTTTGCGTCCTACACGACCTACTACTAGCCCCGTAGACAAAATATAACACTCACTGACCATTTTAATAAGGCCTACATTTGTACGAAACACCAATAAAACAATAGATCAAGCTGCACCAGTTGTGTTGGAAATAAGTGGCACAGAATAATAGCCTTTCTTGCCCTTCCAATGACTTACACAATCTTGCACAGTTTGCTTTTTGCCAACGTTTATTTCGGGCTGTTTTTGTTCGAGGACTCGGGAAATTTGTTACGTGTCTATTAATGTAAGAAAGGGTTCAAATAATAATAATACGTGGGTACGTCTTCAACCAACTGAGCCGGCAAACGTTATTTTGCTAATATAAACAGTGTTTCTCTGCTACCTATTATATTATAAACCTTTCTCAAGAATCGCTCTATTTTTTTTTTAATCACTATGAACAAGCGTTTGACCACCATCCGGCTTGATGCGGCGATGTGGTCTACGATGGAGATTGCATAAGATAAATGTGCATACAAAATATAACAAACTAGCTGACTCGGCAAAGTTGTTTTGCTTAATATACATTATTAAAAGTGTTTCCCTACTATTATATGTACATATGTTTTATGTATAAAAACTATCCTATAAAATCACTCTGTCTATTGAAGAAAAGAGCAACAAAATCCGTTGAGAAGTTTTAAAAATCTTAGCATACATAGGGAAAGACAGCGGAAGGCGACTTTGTTTCATACTATTTAGTAATATAGCTCATCGTTTGAGCAAGCTGAAGTGGCAGTGGGCCGGCCACATTAGCCGTAGAACCGATGACCGTTGGGGAAAACGAGTTCTCGAGTGGAGACCGCGTCTCGGCAAACGGAGTGTAGGACGCTCTCAGGCAAAGTGGACTGATGATATACGCAAGATGGCTGGCAGAAGCTGGATGCGAGAAGCCGAAAACAGATCACAGTGGCGTGCAATTGGAGAGGCCTATATCCAGCAGTGAACAAGTATGGGCTGATGATGATGATGATTTAGTGATAAGGAATAGTAATAGACATAGATAAGTAAAACCTGGGTGCCGTACTTACGCAAAGACAGAGGTGCCAACATAAGCACGTTCATCGGTGACTTACCAGTAATAAAAATGCAGTTTCGACCAATGAACACTTGTAGACCGGCTGGCATCTGATGACAGCGATGCCCAGAGGAAGCAAGATGGCGGCTCGGCAGCAATCCACTATCGCTTGATGGAACAGCAAGCCGTGAGACCATCTGGAAACAAGGGCTGAACTTGGTGATCTAAAGCACAGAGTATTCGATTAACTATTTAAAAAGACAGAGCGTCTGTACTCCAGTTGCTCGGATACTTGACTTGTAACCGGGAGGTCGCGGGTTCGAGTCCGGCTACTGGACGTGTACCAATGGGACTCTTTTTCAAAGCCTATGTACGCAACGCAACGCTCGTACGGCAAAGGACAACATCGTGATGAAACCCGCACACCACAAGGCGTGTGAACCCTATAACGGCGATGGGCTCACCCCCTGTCACGTTGGGTTAAATACGCTTGGTGAACCGTGGGGATTTGCTTACTAAGCAAGTGCCTCTGCCTACCCCGCTTTGAGATTAATAGGCGTGAAGTGTATTTTTTTTTTATTTAAAAATATTATCATACCTATATGCCTGAGTAGAGGTCGCCCAGAAGGACATACATCGACCAGATTGGTGATTGGCGTAAGGTGGCGTGAAAAGCACTCGAAACCAGAAGGAGGTCATGTATGAAAAGATGTATGAATGTAGATACAGGCGTGAAGTATATATATATACCTATATCCCTAATATAGGGACATGCGCGTTGCGTTGAGCTCCCATACAATAGTCGAAAAAATTCCAAAAAAAAATCCATTTCTTCGTTACTTGTTCAACCAATCGGGTGAAATGTTTTAAACGCCCAGACGAAGATTCAGATTTGTTTTCTACGCTATGCTTTGTTTTCACTATTCGAAGTGTGTAATGGATGATAAAATTCACATTATTATTTTCAAATAATGAAATAATATGGTAAAAAAATAAATACACTTCACGCTTTTTAATCCCAAAGCGGCGTAGGCAGAGGCACTTGCTAAAGCAAATGCCCACGGTTCACCAAGCGTATTTAACCCAACGTGACAAGGGGCGATTCCATCGCCGTTATAGAGTTCACACACTTCGTGGTGTGCGGGTTTCATCACGATGTTGTCCTTCAGCGTAAAAGCGTTGCGTTGCTCTGAAAAAAAAATATTGCAAATAGTCGCAAGGTTAAAGCAAATGAGAATAGTTTTTAACCGACTTCAAATAAAAAGGAGGAGGTTCTCAATTCGTTTGTATGTATATTTTTTATATGTATATCTAATGCTCATCCGTACAATGGTTGCATTGAGTATAACATTACGTGTGGATTTTTTTATTTTTAACAAAGGAATTGTCTGTAATATATTCCTATTGCCGCTATAAACACGTTTCGCATATAAGCACGTCGTTTATCCGCTTCCGTATCTCTGATGTAGATAATTTTGACCTCTATTCAATGGAAATAGAATCGAAAAACAATGACACATGTTACAGGATAAAATAAATTGAACTCCGTGTCCTGACGCAGGTGCTATCGTGTTGGAAATTGATTCAACGGATTATAACGAGCTGCAATAGTTCTACGGTGTCTATACAATGGAGAGTAGGAAATCTTATGACGTTATTTAGTTTAAAAGTGTATAAAAAAATAAAAAATAAACGCACTCACGACTTTTATACCTTTAAGCCTTATTCAACTCTTTCCCGGACAGTAAACGGATAAATGGGCGTCACAACAATAACTATTTTACTGTCCGGCAATGTGTTAAGCACTCCATTTCCATTTCCTCGCATTGTCGTCCGAGTAAAAGTTATTCATATAGACGAGCCCAATAATAACTGCCAGCAAGTGCCTCTGCCTACCCTGCTTTGGATTTAAAAGGCTGTGTTAAAAGTGTGTGTGTGTGTGTGTGCGTGTGTGTGTATGTGTCTGAGCCTAACAACATTTCTAAAACCATTGCTTGGGGTCCTTCTACACGCAGTTTTATGAACACTTGCAATTGGAGAGACCTATGTCTAGCAGTGGACAAAAATGGGCTGATGATGATTATGATTATGAATACTTCTAAGGCATCAAAAAGAAATGCCCAAATATCGTAATTATATACCATATATCGTATTGAAAAAATATGTAGCAAACTAAAATACAATAACGTTTTGCTGGTTACAAATATCTAAATGCTTATTTTTTAAGCTTTGGTATAATTATGAACTCGATTGTACTAACATTACACAGATCGCATTAAAAACGTCGCCTTCACCGCGTTTCTACCCATATTTTTTTCTTTAAGTTGGAGTGTCCTTCTACGACATCCCTCTTGGAAAGTTTTCCCTGTAAAAACACTGCTTGTCGTCTAAAGATATTAATCTTGCAAACGCTAGTTTGTGCAGTGCAAACAGTTTGTTTTTGCAGCTTCCCGTTTCCACTATTGAATACCCGGGTGGAATTGCTTTTATTACTTTGAGCAAATATTATTATGTACCGTTTTAGACTTGGATTAAAATGTGATAAATATCTTTGTATATTTTTATCAATTTAAAAGCCTGAATATGAAGTGTCAATATTCTAACAATTTGAAAGTTGTGATATGTGAGTTTGTTCGTTACTTCTTCACGGTGAATCTACTGAACGGATTATGTCAAAATTTATTAGAACTTCGAGACTACGATTGCAACCGTTTTGACTATTGCTGTTATTTTCACTTCAAAGGTAGACTTAATAGTAGACCTTTGTCCTGTCTTAACTGTGGATTCTATGTCTTAAATATTAATACAGGTTTCGAATTAGAATATTTTCCCGCGCATTTCCCACTGATTTCCACAATCCTCTACTGACAATAACAATGAGAACAAAAAAAGAATTAGCGAAATCGGTTCACGCGTGTCACCGCCGTGACCGAGGTATTAATTTCGATATTGTACAGATTTCGTTACATTTTAATCACCTCCTTTCAAAAACTTGGCGGAAAAGCTTAACTACAGTAACACGGCGTTTAAAAAAAACCATCCCGTCTACGTTCCGTTTTTGCATTCTATTTTCAACTCCAGTGATCCGGAATGTTCTAAAACAAGTCGGTGGCTTCCAAAACTCCATTAATACGATTGTAGAGATGTAAGTTACAACAGAAATATCTGGTTTTGAAATACTCGCGCCGAATGGAGTGATATATAGTGAGTTTAACAAATCATACGGATTTCAAACTCTGATGGAATTGAACACTTTACTAGGTTACTGCCCATACCTAACCATTTCGATGCTGATGTTAAAAGTGTACGTACCGTTTTCTGAACTCTCAAATAATAAGATATGATAGTGTGTTTTATGTAAATTGTATTGCAATATTGAGTTTATTTATATATTTATTAAAGTCCTCACTCATGAGTGCTGGCAGAATACCAACGTCATGGGCAACCATGGCAATCGGCGTCACTTTTTTGCTGACAGACACAAGAACGATAGATAGGAATGCTGCATATAACATGCATTGTATGTGTGATCGTATTGTACTGAATTTGTTGTTTGTGTGTTTTTAGCAAAAATAAATGAATGTCTATGACTATTTTTTATGAAATCTCAATCTGGCACCATTGTGATACTGTTTATAAATAACCAAAATAGCCATCAACATTGATTACATTACGTACTTTTAAAGCTCAGGACAGTATGGGTAGTAGACTGATTCTGAAATAATATGAACAGGGTGTCATTTTCCAGTCACACAAGCAATATCTATACTAATATTATAAAGAGAAAATAGAATCGTATTTTTGTATGGATGTATGTACTTACAAACTCAAAAACTACTAGACGGCGTTCTATGTTTCACCAATAGAATGCTACATTATCCCTGAGTAACATAAGCTATATTTTATGCCGGAATTGTCACCAACCGGAGCCGGAGCCGGAGCTGTAACCACGCGTTACAGCTAGTATTTTAATAAGTCCTTTGTGAATGTAAAAGAAAGAAAGAGAAAGAAGAAAGAAAAGGTATTCATTCGTCCAACACAGATTGAGCACCCAATTACAAAAACGTATGTAGGTAAGACGTTGAATAACACAGAATAAGATAACAAACGAAACCGTAGGTACTAGGTCCTGAGGTAAACACAGTAAAATAAAAAATAAAATAAATAGACGGGCCCGTTGGTGTAGTGGTCAGCATGTCTGCCTCTGCTCCGTAGGGTCGTGGGTTCGATTCCCACCACAGACAGGTGCTTCAACAAAATCCTACATCCTGGTGGTTCGCACTATGAAAGTAGACGCAAACCGTTTATGATATAGAATTTGTTTTTCCGATAAGCTATATCATTAGTATTTTCATTGAAATCTATTGGCAAATTTTTGCGTGAAAAAGTATCAAAGTACCTAACATCCGTCCAAAGCTTCACGTTTATAGGTAGTTGGTAAGGGTTACATCGAAATATCGTCAGAATAATAGTCAAGAAATAATCTTGGTGAAATCTAATCTCTTAGCGGACTGATCTGAACGTGGAGACCGAGGTTTTGTTACTACTGGATATAAAAATATGATTTATTGGTGAATGAAATAAAGTAAATGTATCTTGGAATCTCACCAGTCATTCACAATGCTTCATTCTATCATGTTATAGGTATGAAATGTCGAATTAAAAATCTGGGAACTGGATTCCAAGGCTTATACTTGTGTAAGATTGATCAAAACCCGACCAGAAGAGTTTGTATAAACAACAAATAAAAACTGCCATAAACACTGAAAACATAAGAAAAATTATCAAAATTTTTGTCCAATTATAAAAAAGAATTTTTAAAATCGCACTCTGAAAAAAAAATGCGTATACATAAAAAATAATATACGCTTCGACTTTAGAACCTTCACCGTTTTTCGTCGGTTATAAAATAAATAAATCTTTTACAACGACACACACATTGCCTTCATTCCATGTTAAGTAGCTAAAGCACTTGTGTTATGGAAATTAGACAACGAGATAATTATATTAACTTTTTTTTTTTCATTTAAATATATACATATATAAATAAAACACCCAGACACATCCCACAAGTGCTTAAAAGCTCATCACCTAAGCACCTGTCAGCGGTGGGAATCGAACCCACAAAAATCCCTTTAATGTAAATACAGATATTATGTAGATAAAAAGTACATACCTCCGTAACTGCTTCTTGCTGAGTATAACGCCCATCAGCGCCAAATTGGCCGACATGCCCAATGCTGCCAACGTGAGTAGAGCGGCCGCGCTAGCAGCGCCGCCTGGCGGGCAGTGCTTGGTACTGTTCACTAGCGACGCGTTCGAGGTGCCCACCGAACCGAAACGGAGGTTGGCACCTATCATCGCCACTGCTGACCCTGTGAAGATTTACGTGCAATTTAGTTGTGAAAAAAGCTTGACTTGCAATGGGAAGGTTGCTTGTTCGATACTGGACGTGTACCAATGGGACTGTTTTTCAAGAGACATCGTGGTGAAACCCGCATCTCACAAGGTGTACAAACCCTATAACGGTGATGGCCCACTCCCTATCACGTTTTGTTTGGTGAGCATTTGCTTTACAAGTCCCACTGCCTACCCCGCTTTGGGATTAAGAGGCGTGAAAAGTAACTTATTTTTGTTATAAAATCGCAGGCAGGTGTTGGATTTAAGAGGTCGTTCGTTAAAGCGGGAGAACTAGTAAATATTCGTGGTACACCCCACGATTTTATCCGCATTGTTTCCTAGTCTTTGCCTAGCAACTGCTTAATATTATTTAATTTTCGCCGGAATGGAACCAAACCGTTGGGCCATAAAAACGACGGATTGGTTACCAGCAAGTGGCAAGAGACGCCGTGGTCGCCCAAGAATGCTTTGGAGTGACGAGCTGGTATCTCACGTCAAAGAATTGTGGAATTGGGCGGCAGCCCAACATCGCATGGCGTGGAAGGAGGGGAGAGAGGCTTTTGCCCTGCAGTGGGAATAAAATAACAATATGATGTACGCAGGATTTATTCGCAATTTATTCCGTTCCCGTAGGGAATTCGGTATAAAATATGAAAGACTAGGGACGCCCCGCGATTTCATTCGCGCAGTTTAGTAGTACCTGCATCCCAAGTTTCAAACGTCAACTTGAGCGGTTCAGATTTTTCATACAAAAGTATTTTCCCGTTAAATCCCGTTCCCGTGGGTATTTCTGGAGTTCCTTTCTTCTTCGCTTCAAATTTCAAGTGCCTACGTTTAGGCGTTTGGGCTGTGCGTTGATATGTCAGTCAGTCAGTCAGATTTTCCTTTTCCTATATTTAGATTAAGTACCATCGAAACAGTCACATTTATAATTTTAGTTGGAATCAATCAGTCTTGGCCTACCAGACTGGCAGAACCAGAAGGTCACCAGCACTTAGCTAATGCTCCCTAATAACTTAATTAAACTCAGAGTAATTTAAGAGCATTTACCCAGCATAATTAAATAAGCCAGACAATTTCTAGTAAAACCTTTCAAAGGTCTCTGAATAAAGGTAAATTGGTATATTACTTTAGCATGGACTATTGTAGGAGAGATGAAATAATTAAAGTGAATTATATACTGGGCTTTTTTACAGAACGATTGCAATTGTGTCGGAGGTCAATGGAAAATGGTTTTTTAGTTGTTGGATTTTGAAAAGACGGCAATAGCGATGGGAACAAAAAATCTAAATCTTATACAGAAAGGCATGGAGTGTATTTTTTTTGTATTTCTCAATACCCTAGTTGGTGTTATGGAAGAAAGTTTTAAACGATTACTAGTTTTAGGTCCCCGCTTCGCGCGATTGCAATGATACGTAGTTTTTCCCAAGTATACATATAAACCTTCGTCTGAAATCATTCTATCTGTTACTAAAAACCGCATCAAAACCCTTTGCCTAGTTCTAAAGATACAGAAAATCAGATTACGGATAGCGACTTTGTTTTATAACATGTAATGATGATACAGTAAAGAGGTCCAGCGATTTCTGGTTTGCGTAGCTTCAGTTGTTCATATTTTATCATCCTGTTTATTGAGTCCAAAATATTTTTTTCTCGTATATTGTCGTTTCTTTCTTTTTTTTTATACATGAAGTATAAACAAATAAATATAACTAGATATACTATGTACTGCTACAGACTACATTAGTTTCCAATTGCCATAATATGCTACGTGACGACTACGTCATGTAGCGTTTACCAATTTGGCTACGCCGTAGCTAACGTAGCTAACGAAGTACAAGTGATTAATCAATTTTTTTTACAATGTTTAGAGGTACGATTCGTTGGATAAGATTTTAAAAAGTGATATTTCTTGAACAAAGTCACAACAAATCCGTCACTAAAAAGATATGTTCAATGTTTATTTTACGAGTATAAATGTAAAAAAATACTACATAACTTATGTGTTTTTATATTATTGTACTAAATTTTAATCGCTGACAAACATCGTTAAATTGTTTTTTTTAATAATTATTTAGGTGCCGATATTATACATTGCTGAAACAATAACAATACTAATCCTAACCGTTAAAACACTTTTTTTATCCTTTGACATATGAAACCATAAAACAAATCAAAGGACTTCTGAAGGCAACTAACCTTTGATATGAGTAACATTTTATTAGAACAGAATAAGGCTGTCTGAAACAAAAAGTAGGTTTGCTTAATAAACCTTCTCCATGTTTGTAACCAGCCATAATATCCTTGACTACTTCGCCTTAAAGTTTAGTTTAATCCACAGTTCATCCGATACTGGTTGAAGCAGTCAATTTCACCTGAATCCTACGTGACACCATTACCTTGCCGCGCGTGTACGCCGATGCTTCGAACGTGTCCACACGTGCTTTCTACGTGACATACGTGAATTGAGATGCTAATCGGGACCCTTACCATTTTTAAATGACGTCTGCGTATGTTACAAAGTAAATGATACGATTTATATGATATTTTTACTATAAATTCGAATTAGAATTTCTTCTCTTTTCATTCTTTCATATATCTTTAAACAAATTGAGTAATATGGCTGTGTTCTGCTTTCATACTAATGGTTGACGACAACTGGGAGCCTTTACTAGTTTCTCGTAACACCAAAAATAAAATAATATTTTATACTAGAGAAACACTGTTAATAATATATCTAATATATAAAATGTCCATGTCACAGTGTTAGTTACCATACTCCTCCGAAACGGCTTAACTGATTTTTACCAAATTTTATATGCGTATTCAGTAGAGACCTACTGAATACGCATCGGGCGTACGAGAATCGGCTACTACCTATTTTTATGCATCTATCAGTTATATTTCACCCAATAAACGGGGTACAAAGGCAACTTATTACGGCAAAACAAATGTTTGTCGGGACAACTAGTATTATATAAATGTACAAAATAACGTTTGCCTGGTCAGCTAGTATAGGAGACAGTAGAGTCTTTCTAAAAACACAATAATTTATAAGAGAAAATAATACACCTTTAACGTGTACTCCCAAAGTGGGGCACTTACCCACTTAACTCATACACTTTTTGTAATAAAATTTCGTCACAATGATTCATGATCAGTTTCCACTTTACATCACCACTACCATAATTCTGAATTAAACCCTCAACTCTTTATTCAAACAGGTTTTCAAACTCGAATCATCTATATTCCGTACACAATTGTACAATAAGAGAAAATCCTCTACAAATTTCACGTCACGTCGCTTTAAAAACGTTGAACGGTTTCTTAAGAATTGCTTGAGATACATTGTTGTCATTATATTTCACGTTGATTGAATCGGAACAATGGAATAGCGAAACTCATGCGGTTTCTCTTGGCTATGTACCAAAGAGTGCATAATAAAATGTAACACACTATTAGATACCTTCTGAGCGTCTGTGGTCCAGTTGGTCGGATACTTGACCTGTAACCGGGAGGTCGCGGGTTCGAGTCCGGCTACTGGACGTGTACCAATGGGACTCTTTTTCAGAGCCTATGTACGCAACGCAACGCTCTAACGGTGAAGGACAACATCGTGATGAAACCCGCACACCACAAGGTGTGTGAACCCTATAACGGCGATGGGCTCACCCACTGTCACGTTGGGTTAAATACGCTCGGTGAACCGTGGGCATTTGCTTATTAAGCAAGTGCCTCTGCCTACCCTGCTTTGGGATTAAAAGGCGTGAAGTGTATTTTTTTATTTATTTTAGATACCTTGTTCACGCTACTCTGTGAGTTTCTGTGGCCCAGTGGTCGGATATTTGACTTGCAATCGGAAGGTTCCTGGTTCGGGACCTGCTAGTCTGGACGTATGTCAATGGGATGTTAGGTTACAATACTTTAATTATAAATACAGGTTGAGCTTTTGAATTCTTATGCAAAAAGGAATCAATATTATCTTACACTGGCTAATCCGGCAAACGTTGTCTTGCCAATGTACATTATTATCGGTGCTTTTTTCCGCTATTATATGCACATTTATCTATATATATAAAAGAAAGTCGTGTTAGTTACACCACTTATAACTCAAGAACGGCTATACCGATTTGGCTGAAAATTGGTGGTGAGGTAGCTTAGAACCAGGAGAAGGACATAGGATTTTTATCCCGTTCCTGTGGGACGCGTTGCCAAATAGAGGGTGTTATAGTTTGTATGAAATACTGAAACTACGCGAATGAAATCGCGGGGCGTCCACTAGTTACATATAAACCTTCCTCGAGAATAACTTTATCAACTAGAGAAAACCACATCAAAATCCGTGACGTAGTTTTAAAGATATAAGCATACATAGGGGCAGACAGCGGGAGGTGACTTTGTTTTATACCATGATTTTGCTCAGCAATTGTGTCTAAGTCTTGTTAGTTCTTCTAACTTTTACTGAATCTATGCGCCTTTTTACATATAAATCGATTGATACGATCTCTTAGGAACATTTGAATCTTAGCCAAATTCATTGCAATATCGATGACGCGAGCCACATGGCATCATACCAACTATTGTTTGAAATGAGAGGATTCTCGATAGATGTTATTATAAAGATTGTTTAGGAGTCTTTACGAATTACTAGTGGATGCCCCACGATATCATTTGCGCATTTTCAGTATTAATTTCCTATTAAAAAATACGTCCACCAAGTTTTAGAACCGTAACTCCAAAATCATCTCATATTTTTTTAAGGAAACGCGCACTGACATGATTTTAAAAGTTTGAAACGGGTATTATAGCGTGAAAATTAACCAAAGACAAGCGTTCAGCTATCTCATATTAACTTCAACTCCCCTTTTTACCCTCTTAGGGGAAGTATTTAAAAAAAAGGCTTTCTTTTCTCACGTAAACAGAATAAAAGGAACCCCTGTGCAAAATTTCAGCTTTCTAGGGTCAAGGGTTTGGGCTAGGCGTTGATTAGTCAGTGATGAATGAATCAGTCAGGATTTTGAGTTTTATGTATTAAGATTAGGTTTTCAGGAATCCAATACTAATTATGGTATAGTGTCACATTTTTCTTCACCAGGTTCATCGCTTCTGCTGGACTTTTACTAAGTTTATTTGTTTACTAACTGTAACCCTGTGTTACGCGCAATTTTACCAATCACGTAGTTTCAGACTTACCAGCACTGACCGACAACATAATTGTAATCCATACTAATATTATAAGCGAAAGTAACTCTGTCTGTCTGTCTCGCTTTCACGCCAAAACCGTAAGTTTTTGAGAACCTGAGACATGTTTCATAATGTAGATCCATAGACGATCTGTTCGGTACTTGCCCCCTTTCTGGTTTTGTCCAATTTATGTTAATGCCATATAATTTGTAGATATTTGCCCACTTTTTCGAATACCCTTGTAAATGTTCGTATTTTGCCCCCTTTCGGAGTTTGCCCCTTTTTTTGACTCATCCACTTTGCATTCGTGTTTTGTACTAAATTTGAACCAAGCTATAGATATTTATTTGTTTGCCCCTTATTTGTACAGTTAGCACTTTCCTATGATAAACTTTGCTCTTAAACCGTAATATCTGTATCTACCAAATGGTGTCATTTTGTACTCTTATAAGTCAGTGGATGAAGCCTGGGGTTTTACGTTTGGTAAGCTGTTATCAGTACAATCGTCATCGTACCATAAATGCTACGGATGGCATTTTCGCCTAAATGGAATAGTAAAAACGAAGAAACCTGATTTATTTTTACTCATTAAAATTTTAAAGGATGAAAGCATTCACTAAAATTTTTTGATAAGACGCAGTAAAATGCACGTCCCCTACTCGAGAAAGAGGCAGGAAAAAGATGTAGTCACTGATCGAAGAATAGTGAAGATAGTGGACAATCTCGTGCAATGCAAAATTTATGTAGAAGAGTGCTTATCAAGACTGGTGAAAGTAAAATTTACGTAAGCGAGATAGTCCGTTACTAACATTCAATTTTGTATTCCTTATAATTTTTAGTATTAAATATTTGTTAAGATTTCTGTTTTGCCTAACTGTACAGAAGAGGGCCAGTGTCTTCTTTTTGTATGATCGTTACGAATGGGGGTCAAATCAAAATAAAATTTACACGTCGTCAATAAAAGGGGCATAGTACGAACAAAAAGTAGGGGTTTCTAAAAAGGGGGCAAATCTCTACAAATTACCTGGGGCTCACACTCAGTAGGCAAAAGTAGAAAGGGGGCAAGTACCGAACAGATCACATAGACATATGAAATACCGAATGAAATGCGGGATGTCCACTAGTACCAATAAATATGAACAAGCAAACATTTTAATCCTAAAGCCCTAAATAGCTGCCCACAATTCACCAATACTTGTTAAGTATCCAGAAATCGCAAATCAAAGCCACATTTAGTTTCAGAAACTTTTCCCACAAATCAACCAAACAGTTCCATATCCAAAAACAGATTAACGACGAATCTTAAAAACGTTCCATTCACAAGTTCTATTCAAATGTCTTGTGTACTTTTATCTTTCTCCCTTCAAACGGAAACGCTCCGATAAGAGCGCTCTCGAGTCTTTTCGAAGAGGTTCCATTTTTAAAAATAGAAGAAGAAAAAAGTCTCTTACCTGCCGACATTTTGGCGCCAAAGTTATTCAGCTATTCGCGTCCGAGTTGGATTGATGTCTTGAGCAGCGGTGTATTTCTGTTCGCCCGTTCCCACTTGCCATAGTTTTAGAACTGTTATTCAATACACTGCCGGTGTTCACTCACTCACTGGAGAAGTTCCACGTCGTTGATAATTGTTTATAGCGTCCGACACTAGTTTGTATAGAGACATGATAAAAAAAAAACTTTCCTCTGTGAATTTCACTGGTGCTCTAGTTCACTGCTGAAAATGTAGAACGGGGAGAATTTAACATTTTTTAGACTTTGCAAGTTTTCTTTTTGGTTGGCTTTTGTTTTTCATTTTACCATCAAGTTGTTAAATTGAGCTAACGTTAACCTATTTTTAACATTTATTTTGTTTTTCCGCAACGTTTTAACGTAAAGCGTACATAGCTAATGATATTTTTGCAATATTCGCATACACAGATTTATAGGTAAGATTTTTTTATTTGTTTATTAAAATACACTCGTGATAAAAAAATCCCGGTGAAATACTTACACAACTTTAATAAATTATATAATTGAATAATATTTCATTTGTTTTGAGTGTTGCTTTTCATATGAAAATAGACAAAAAATTACGATGCCCTAGATTTTTTATTTTCGCTCTGCGTTAAGTTTTTTCAGCGATTTACCGATTGCGGGATATTTAGAAATGTTCGGTAAAAAAATAAGGAATTTTTGCTTACGAGTGTACAATTCCTTTAGGTACGTCTATTTTAAGATAGGTACACCTAGTTAAAATATCTTCGCTTCACGCACTACAAAATACGAGATACAGTGACTGAGTTGCCGTTAATTAATAAGACCGAGTGATCTTGATCCTTGATCTAAAGAAATCTGCTCTCAGATTCTAATAAAAAAAAGAAAATTCAGCGAGTCATGGCCTCAATTGAATTTCAAGCAGAAAACATTTTCTCCTTCAAAAAAAAACTTTTCTAACCGCAAATTGAAAATACCGTCCAGCAGAGAAGAGTTCTGAAATTTCATACTTAACGAAAACAATATCTAGAGAATAAGGTCGAGTTTCCCTTGCACCCAATACCGATGATTGATGCTTCTAAGATGGCCTGTGAGATATACGCATTTATGACAGGAACCGTGTTATCTTTTTAAGTAAATTTCATTAAAATATAATCTTTTAGGCCCAATTTTAATATTAATTGTCGTTCGATCATTTTTAATGAAAAGCGCACAGACATTATAGGATACAAATTGTCATCGACGCGACGTAGAAACCCGTGATAAACAAAATTAAATCTCGCGCGGAAAAAAGATCGCCTTGTACAGCCGATGTAATCAGTGTTGTGTGCCGAAATAGTGACTCCTTGAGGGTAGTTGCGGATTCGTATCAAACCAGTGAACGTTACAGCCGCCGCACTCTGCGTTTGCGTCGAAACGTCGAGTAAAATAACAAAGATAAGCTCGAGCTTGTCTTTGATTTTATTCGCGCCTGTAACCCGGTGGACAATATTGAGTTTGAATTGTCATTGTTTTATATTAATTTTATTATGAGTTGTCAGTCTGTCAAAGATAGTAGGAAACGAAAGAGATGCAATTAGTTGATTCTGTAATCATTCGTCTTCGGATTCGCTCTTTTGTAGGATTTTTTTTTTTAAGAAAACTCCTCTTTTCTGTTTTTCTATATTTCCACCCTAATTTGGGGATTTCAGATGAGTCTATGTATATACATATGTAAGACCCGTAGTGATACACCATAACCTTTGTTTATAGGTACATAAAACCTACTACGTCCTTTCTAGTTTGACCGTAGCATTTTTATTTTTTCATTTAGTTACCGTAGTATCCGTCAAACTATAAAATAAAATAACTTATGAACATTGAAACAACGATTGATAAAAGTCAAGAAAATATACGCCGGGTCGGAAAAAGGCTTAATCATTCTTGCTGAAGAGAACTGACAAGGAACGTCTTGCTTATGTTTTCATTAATCAATGTCCTATTTAATAAAATACAATATTCTTTTAAAGAAAACAGACAACCTACTGCAATCAGTGCTACTAGGGGCGACTCTACGATGTTTGAAAGTTCCCGTCAATTTCTACGACAAGGAAGTCCAGGGTCCCATCGTGGGACTACTTTGGAATAGCTTCTTTCCAACAAAAAATAATCAACATCAGTTCATAAACGAACAAGTTATACGCTAACAAACATTAAAAAAAACATATAGGTACGGTTGAATTGAGAAAGGCTCCTTTTTTGCAGTCGTTTAATAATAATAAATTTTCAAACTTCTTCAATATATTCAATCGTAATTTGAATGGATTTAATAATGTTTACAGTTTACCCTTTAGAAAATAATAGATAAAATAACAGATTTCAAATAAACAAGTTTAACTCTTTATCTGCACCAGTGTAAACTTCATTAATTTGGAACACGGATAAATACTTATCTAATGCAGAACTTTTCTTTATTCTAGGGAGGATAAATGAGTCGGTCATTTCTCCCTTGTTCAATTAATGTAGTAGCAATAATGGCTTTTCATCGGCATTGGAGATGACAATTTGAGTATTTAACTTTTAGGCATTAAATCGCATCCGCATCATATAGTTAACCCGTAATATTCTATATTAAAATATTGGAATAAAGTAGCATTCTTGAAAAGATTCTGAATAAATGTGAACTATTTTTTGTTCGTCGAAATTACATCATCAGTTCACATAGTCTAACCACAAAACCATGCCTTCTCCAAATTCACTATGTTACTCTACTAATATTATTATCATAAATGTGGAACGACTTGCCGGATTCTGTATTTCTTGCAGTATAGTCTAAACGTCTTCCAAGTCACGAGTAAATAATAAAAAAAAATGCAATAAAATGTAATAAAAAATTAGTTATCTAATCAAATATTGTGCCCCATCGTACCTTATCACTGCACAACATAAGACAGGGTGGTGGTCAAACGCTTAAAAAAAATGTGACTGCGGTGTGAAAACTGCTGGACAGACTTAGACGAACCTTCATGGAGTGTGGGTATAATATAATCTGGATTATAATTTACTAGTGGACGCCTCACGATTTCATTCGCACAGTTTCCTACAAGTTTTAGAACCACAACTCCAAAATTTTGTACTTATATAAACTTCTATTCCACTTTTTACCCAATTAGGGGAAAAATTTTGAACAATCTTTCTTTTTATCACTGTAAACAAACGTTTGACCACCATCCTGATGTTAAGCAGCGATGTGGTCTACGATGGAGCACACTTGTTTATTAGGTACCTATTTGCCCGCGGGTACCCTGGGTACCCATTTCCCTTTCTTATCTCACGTAAATATCATAAAAAGAATCCTTGTGCATGAGTTCTTTGTTTCTAGGGTATCAGTCAGAAATTTGAGTTACGAAAATATTAACCCCGAAATTCTCACGGGAACAGAATTACCGCATTAAACCGAAAGATATTCTATAAAAAGAACGCTTTCGTAAGGCAAACTCTTCACTGTACTCAGATATCCCGGCGAATGATTATGCACATACATCATCCTATCCACGTAGCCGTCACGTGTTGACTCACCCAACATTCCTAGGCCGCGGTGTGCAAACAGCTTTGCGAGCCAACCCTAAAACGGTTAGTGCGATGTCAAGGGTTCCAGTGGTGAGGCCAGGTTAAGTGGCCGGATTTAGAACGACAACTGCTTCGTGTATTCTGCTATGTTTGATGACTGAGATGGACTAGGGTGCTGGCATCTTGGATGACGGTCGCTGTTTTGGTTGCCGTCTTCAGTATGAAAATAGAAATAGTTAAATACCATCCCCCTTACCAATAAACGCGTTGTCCCTTATACAACGGTTATAACAGGTCTACTTGAACTGGTTATTCCGTATTTGACATACAACTGACAAGTTAGGTTGAGCTTTGTGTATCTTCCAAATAGCAATTCCGCCATTATTAGTAAGACCCTACGTGTAAAAGGACCCCGAGCAATTGCAAAGAGGAAGAAACGTTGTTGGGTGGGCTTGGGCAAAAAATGTTTGTCGTTTTTTTTTAAACACAAAGCATTTCACCACCATCCTGCCTGATGTTAAGCAGCGATGTGGTCTACGATGGAGCACACTTGTTCATTAGGTACCGCGACTTGAAGACCTTCCGACTGTAGGTACTGCGCAGGAAACAAAGTCATTCCACATCCTGGCGGTTCGCACTAAGAAGGTAGACGCAAACCGTTTCCCCGCATTGTCGCCATAGTAAAAGTTGAGACCATTGCTCGGATCTTTTTACATGCAGTTTGACTGTAGTCCATTTTGTCCGTATTTTGTACGCAAAATACAAATACATTTAAGGTGCATTTGAGACCTACACTTGTAGACTCTGTTCTCTCTTTATAAATACTAAGGTGAATGGTAGTAACAAGCTGATGCCTTGTTCTGTACTTCTGGGTACTTTATTCAACTGTATTTAATAGTACTACTCTGTAAGTACATATTTAATATATGTAAATCCCTGACATTTGTGGTAAGTGTCCTAGTATGGGGTCACATGACCTTGTGTAAAATCTCCCTTGAGATTATTATAATATTTATTCGCTCGGTTCTAATCCTGCGAGCATATATCTATCTCCGTCACTCTGCAAAGTTAAGAGCGGGAGATCAATATACAGAGCTCACAACTCGTTCGTAAAGGAACACAAGAATTGGCCCACATAATTTCGAAAGGTTATGTGGGGAATATTGTTAAGACAACGCCTCCGTCACTGCGCAAAGTTAAGAGCTCACAACTCGTTCGTAAAGGAACACAATAATTGGCCCACAAAATTTCGAAAGGTTACGTGGGAATATTGTTAAGACTTCGCCTGCCGCAGATGGCTATAAGACAATATTTGACGTTGTGTGAATTTAAGCTCAGCTTGTGAAAGATTTATTACTTGAGCATTACGCTTTGTATCGTACAAGTAAACAAGAGTAAAATGTGTTTTGGATTCTGACACGTAAGTAAGTTTATTCGTGTATAATACTAGGATCTAGAAAATCAGGCGTAATAATGAAGTATGTATACATGTACACTGTGTTTTTAAGTATATTAACAAGGTGAAGCGGTTGGTAGTTGTAGTAAGTAAACAACCATTTGCCGTAAGAGGTATGTGACACGAGCAAAAAAATCTAGTGTGAGTAATTTTGAGCCCTTTAAGTAAGTTTGAATACCGATGATACTTCTAACTATATACATAAAAGGAACTGCTATTGCTTGTGTGATAATTTTTATTAGGGAAGACCTTTTTTAATTGATTTTGAACGTCTAACAGTACTAAGATATCAATAGTGATTAGTAAGCCTTTGTACGCAACGCAAAGCTCGTGCGGTGAAGTAGAAAACTGTGACCCGCACACCACAAGGTGTGTGAACCCGGCGATGGGCTCTTGTCACGTTGGGTTAAATACGCTCGGTGAACCGCGCTTTTATCGCTTTTGCAGACCCCAAGTCGGCCCTGTAAATAAGTGCTATATTGATCTTGTATTTGATTGTATTGAAAACTTTAAAAAACGATAAGCCGTTTAGATATACTGCATTGCACAAAAAATAACGAAACAATAGACTTTATGCACTAAAAAATTTAACGTCTAGTATAGTAGTCTAACGTAAGTATGGGGTTTAGAAGGAGGAAGGAAGTAGGGGAAATTAATAGAACATACTTCAAATATGTAATGTAAAGTAGTATTATCATTTTAAGGTCGCTTAAAATACCCATACATAGTTCAATTGACGCTTGTATTAACTTAAATATCTGAGACCATTTTACAAGAACGCGGGTGTCTGAAATAACAATAACATTACTCTATCTAAAAACAGAGAACAAACAAAACACTATTTTCCACGTATTCCGTTCATGACGTAGGTCGTCGTAAAAATACATTTATTACGACTATAAGGACGTAGTCTGTTTAATAACTTTAAGGAAAAAAGGACGGACCTCAAGCAGTAAAGGCTTATGTAGATTTCTCATAAATGCCATTGTCAGATCTTAAAAATAGTCGGTCCCACGAGAACTGGATGCGAGAAGCCGAAAACAGATCACAGTGGCGTGCAATTGGAAAGGCCTATGTCCAGCAGTGGACAAGTATGGGCTGATGATGATGATGACGAGAACTCAGACCAAAAACAAGTAGACTTGCAAACCGAAACTGACTTTAACCCCCTTAGCAATAAACGCGTTATCACTTAAACAACGGTTATTACAGGTCTACTTGAATTGGTTATTCCGTATTTGACATACAACTGACAAGTTAAGTTGAGCTTTGTGTATCTTCGAAATAGCAATTCCGCCATTATTAGTAAGACCCTTACCCCCTTACCAATAAACGCTTTGTCACTTAAACAACGGTTATTACAGGTCTACTTGAACTGGTTATTCCGTATTTGACATACAACTGACAAGTTAAGTTGAGCTTTGTGTATCTTCGACATAGCAATTCCGCCATTATTAGTAAAACCCTTACCCCCTTACCAATAAACGCTTTGTCACTTAAACAACGGTTACTACAGGTCTACTTGAACTAGTTATTCCGTATTTGACATACAACTGACAAGTTAAGTTGAGCTTTGTGTATCTTCGAAATAACAATTCCGCCATTATTAGTAAGGCCCTTATAATAAAACGAGGTGGCAATATCGACGACATGCAGAAGTGAGAAAATATTGTCTGTCCCTGCTACGAAGCAGGGCATTTCTGGATCCAACTTGTCAAATTGGTTGTAAAAGTGATAGTTTGGATCCAGAAATACATCGAATTCTATACATTTTGGTATGAAAGAGACAGACTGAAGATACGTACGTGGTTTTCACAAATGGTTGTGTTTGGTCTGAGACACGGAAAGCACCATCTTTTAACCCTTAATCAGACAGGATTAGGTGTTTTTCTGATGAATTTTGGACTTTATTGACGTTTTTTAGTCTAATTACAGACTCCATCACATAAACCCGGGTGAAGTTTATTATAAAATCTAGCTTTCAATTGTGAAGCTAGATTTGGTGAATTTATTGTTTACTGTTTAAATAGGCAAGATATGTGATATATTCTCTGAAATCTTTAGATACTTCCAGTGAAGACATTCAATAAGGTTCAGAGTATGTGTTGGTCAAGTGGCAATATACTAGCCTTTGTTTGATTAAGGGGTAAACAAAAAAGAATCATCAAAATCAAAAGTTTAACCCATTCGAACGGCAAGAATTAAAAAAAAATACAGTCTAATCGAGACCACTTTTTTGAAGTTAGATAAAACCTAACCAATCATTCCAAAATATAAATTAAGAAAGCATTCTCGTTTTTACAAACAGGAATGTACTGTGTCCCGCGTTACCGGTTAGTCCCACTTATACCCGTGGAAATTTTGTAGTAAAAAATTGCTGTTGACGTCATTCCAGGTTTCCGGTATCTCAGTCAGGTTTGGTCAAAATTCGTTGAGTAGTTTCTCTCTCTCTCTCTCTCTCTGTATTACTATTAAGGTATATTCACATCTCACATTTATCACACAACTTCCGCATTTATTAGTACATATATTACTTATACGTTAACGATATCCAACCGCAACTTTCTCTTATCACACTATTCCTTATCCTGTCATTCAATGTCACGCCTTTCATGCTCCGCAATGAATTTTTATAATACCGAAAAATCGGTAAATAATGAAGACGTTTTTCTACCGACTGTATAAATATTTGTGAACGAACGTTGTTTACAAAGCTTATCATGTTTGTATCGAATGTGGTTTATTTGTCTACTGAGAAAACAGAGCGGAGTAACCTCTAGAGACAACTGCTACTCATGCTATTGTGTCTTTTATATTTGTATATTCAAGGACTGAATTAGACACACTTAAGAATATGTTTCAGACTAGTTATCTCGGCAAACATTTGTTTTGCCATAGTATTGAGAAAATACAGCTTTTAAACCTTCCCTGGACTTCCACATGTGATTCAAGACCATAATAAGCCAAATCGGTCCAGCCGTTTTAGAGTTTTAGCAAGACTAACGAACAGCAATTCATTTTTATATATAAGAGATAGCCGGGTTGTAAATAATTCCAAACATAAAGTTTCATAGTCAATGAAATAATGTGTATAAAATGAAATTAAAAAGTGTCAACAGACAATTATTAAAAATGCAATTATATTCACCACTAGCAAACACGGCTAACTCCGTTTCGCCACCGTTCGAAGATCGAAGATGGCTTCGTTTCGTTTTCCCGCTTTTCTGTTGAAATGTTTCTTAAATTTTCTTTGCTATAAACCTTACGGAGCCTGAGACCTTTCCAACGAATGCAAAACCGTGGAAAGCGGTTCGTGCGTTCTGAAGTTATAGCGTCAGG